>CAJNJA010075586.1:0-21593 GCA_905231915.1 Symbiodinium necroappetens
ATTCTGTCTCGTTGCCGTTCTCATCGCTCAGGCTGAGATCTTCTTCCTGAAGTCACTGCTCAACGGCAAACTTTTCTGTGCCGTGAATGCTGTGCAAACCTCAACAGGATCCTTTTTTGATAAGGACGCCAAAGACCGTGGGCTACTGGACAACCGGTCTGAGTGCACGGCTGGATTCTGGTGCGGACGGCGGAGGACACTGGCTGCGAGATCCAGAAGTCTGCGAGCTTCAATAATGGGAAGAGCACCGAAGAGGTTCACGGCATTCGTGAAGTCGTCTGCGTACACATTCCGCACGCTGTCCTTTGTTGCGGTGGCATCCTCGAGCTCCTTCTCCCAGCATTCGTAAAGTTTGGAACTTGCAATCTCGTTGGGCAGAGCCCGCTGCGTGATCGCAAGCAGACAGAGCACATTGAAGCTAGGGATCTTCTTGCCACTACACTTGCACCACCACATTGTCAGGAACTCCTGGTAGGCAGACTTTGCAGCAGGCTTCTAGGATTATATGGGGCTGTATGAAGATCAAGCTGAATCAAGCTAAACTTCAAAAGTGCCGAAATGGCTTCTTCTTACTTCTGATTGTTTCACAAGGGCTTCTGAAGTTATCATTCGATTTAACTCTGATCCGCTTCTTCCCAACGAAATGCACGTCCGGGACTTCGGGGCGTGCTAACAGCGGCTGGTCAGAAAGTACATGCGGGTTTATGATACAACTCATACGGCAGTGTGGCATGAACAGTGTATTTGGACCTCAGCTCGAAACGCTCCTTGTATGCACTGTTTACATCTTCACGCTGAATATCCAGGTCGAAGCGTAGAACGGCATTGGACACCTTCAGGATCTGCACCATGATCCATCCTCGCCAACACCGAAACCAAAGGCATTGCCTACAGTACATATGAGAGGCCTTCAACAGCCATGTCGCAGACACCCTCATGTACTTCAATGAGAAACAGCCCCATGAGCACTAAGCCGACACCATGCCAACAATCAGCGCCCCATGTGACTCCCATGTGCAATGCCTCCCTTCTGATCTGAGTCCCAATCTGAAATGTGGGTGTTTTTGTGTTGGCCCCTGACTGGCAGCTAACAGTCGGACATGCGCCTTGGATACCGGAAGGTTGGATCTGGCTTGTCCGGATATTCTCCACTGGAGACTCTGCATCCAGGGACCACCGATAAACAAGCCGCTGTGGTGGCTCAACGAAAGGGAGCAAGAGCCTCACTGCGGTCTTCCAGAGCGATTGCAGGGTACCTGGTTAGGGTCTAGAGCTTAGGGAGTGTAGTGCTCGACTAGGAAGGTCCCTGCATTAAATGAACTCTCACAGCTGAAAGGTTTAGCGAAGCTCAGTCCTACCAGCAGAAGACTTCGGCCATGACTCATCCCCAAACCGAATTTGTGGCAGCATTCCTGAAGCCTACTTCGATAGCTAAGGGACATTTAGGGACAGGTTGTATGTCGAATGCACGAGTACCATGTACAAGCTACTCTTGAGCCAATTTAACCTCGAAAGCCCTTGTGCGCAAAAGAGGAGCCTGCCAACTTGGCTTGCGCCGTACTCTTGGAGACGGCAATCTGCATGTGTGGCCTGTGCTCAGGACCAGTGTCCTCCCCAATCCTGTCCTCCATCTCATTTGCTGCACCGGCAGCACTCCGCAAGAATTGGGCAAGAATGTGCACTGACGCATATGCGATAGTACAAAAGATCCTTGCTTGGAGGTTCATCAAACTCATTCCAAGGCAATGCCTACAACTCTAGGTAAGGCGTGCTAAAAAGCCCTAGGGTCACTCAGCTTACTCCCTTTATTCTCTCAAGTGGCAATCTTGGAAGGGGCTAGATGCGATAGTGTACCTGCTATGCATCCATAGGGGACATAACGGTTCCATGCTCAACAGCAGAGGTTCCCCACCAATAGCAACATGGCCCAGGCCCATATAATCTCCACAGAAGGGAAGAAAATAAGCAAAATGGCAACCACGCTGAAGAGCACGAATCGGCTGATCAGCAGCACAAACTCAAGCACATCCAGTATTTGAGATTGGCTGTTTGCATAAGGCGATATCCAAGCAGAAATGCCTAGCTGCATGCCTGAGATAAGAGGGAATAATAATAGCTTGGCATTGTCGTCGTTAGCGATAGATGTGTAGGCCACCAAAAGCATCAGGGCAATGTCTGCTCGCTTGACAATGAGATCCCAGTACCAATAGCGCGGGGCTAAACCTTGGATGAAGAAGCCATATAGCCTGTATTGGTCTGGATCCTGCCGATCTGTAAGCATCCAAATCCGCATGAATAAAAGCAAGGGGATGCCCAAGCACCATAGCGACAGCCCTACTACAGCAACTCCAATCAATGCCGCGTGGTCTTCTGTCCAACATTCAATGTCCGGGTGGGGAAGCAAACGCTGGACGTAACCCGCTGTGCCATCGTCTTTATCTTCCGGCCTGGATTGGTTGTTCACCGCTTCAGTTCTAGAATGAAGAATACTCAAGTCCTGAAGAATGCACCTAGATCTCTCTTAAGCTGGACCAAGAGGCATAGGAGAGCATCGAATCAACTGCAGGAACTTGGATACGAGTTCAGGCCACAGGGCCAGTTGCGTGAGCCAAACAACCGGCCTGGTCTGGAGCAGGAGCTGCTCAAGACTGGGGAAACGGGAGAAAAGCCCGAAGTCGAGCTTGGACGCATCTGAAGCCACAGTGTCTTGACGGCTTTTGCGCTCTTTGTGCTCTTGGACGGCTCGACGCACGAAGGCCCTGTCGTTAGCTCCCTCTTGGATCGCGGTCTTGAGCTGCTGGCTGCTCTCCGCGGAGAGAGCCAGGGCTGTTGCCACCTCTATATCAATATCTGTTAGTTCCAGGCCTTCGACTTCGGCGACTGCAGCCTGCACGTCGACATGGCCTGTTCAAGGCCCAGACTGCTTTCCACATTGGACTACCAGAAAGTTGTTCTACATTCCATCCGGATCTCCGAAGTCCGCAAGCTCAGAGCACGGTATCCTTGTCTAACTCTTCCAGCTGGCACACTTCACAATCTTTCTGTCCTCTCTACTCCCCGCCTCGAAGTTTCCAAGCAACGGCACCGAGGACCATCCGCCGAAGGGTTTGCTCGAAGAGCGTGCCTTTCGCAGCCTCAGTGCGCAATGGCTCCTCCATGACTCCACAATTCGAGGGGAAGGACGCTCGGAACCAGACAAGACCTAGGACCTGGCATAGACTTTCCTCGAGAATGCCAAGGTTAAGGGATCAATTTCCGGGTTTGGGTCTGGGCAACAGTAGGGAAAACAAGCGACACTTTCCAGCTCAAACAGCGGGATGCCAGCGGTCATCACCTCCACGGAAGCTCCCCAGTCCGCTGCAAGTAGAAGTCCTGACGGTCGCTTCTTGATCTGGATCATGTAGCTTCTCATGTCCACAGACGTGTTAGGCTCCATTTTTTTTTGGGAGGGGGGAAGCAGGGCTGAAAAACGACTGATGCAGCAGCCTGTTTATCTACGGCAATTGCAGGGACGAACCACAGGCATCCGAGCAGCCATCTGACATCTCCTGCACGCGCCACATAAACTTCAGGTCACCATCTTCATGAGCTTCCTGCACGTTGGTCACCATGTGTCTGGCCAGTTGTAGGTGCTTCTGCTTCTCATGGTCAGCTTTGTTGAAGACCAGCCCGTGTTTGTTGCCCATCGGTATAAGCACATAGACAACGATGGCACAAACACAGATCGTGCCCCCGAGAGTCATCACCGGCAGAAATAGATAGTAAAGGGCGGGGCCCAGCCTGTGGGCTACGGTGTTGCCTGGAAACCAGGCCTGGGCCTGACAAGACGCCGCGAACTCCACGTTCACACTTGGCAAAATTCTCATCGCAGAGAAGAGCATGTCGATGGCATGGGTAACATCCGGAGGCCGGTCAAACCTCAGCCGGGCACCTTGGCTCTTTTTTCAGTTCCCCTCAGAGAGGAGAACAACACCGTTCCAGGCTACTTGGATTATCTTGCTTATTGAGTGCAAAACTGCTTACAACTATTTCTAAATGCTTGTTCTGCGACATGTCAAAGATCAAGGCCTATAGTAGAGAAGGTGAGTAATAATAAGAATCGGAAGAACAAAACAAGCAGACGACGAACTGTGGCCTACGCAAAATGCGTTTTGGCTTGTTTTCTTGTTGGGGGGGGGGCCCGGTTGACAGGCAGCAATATGGGCGAGAGTGTGCTAAGTGAGCCCTAAACCTTAGAGCCTTAGAGGGATGGAGGGAGGGATGGAGGGAGCCAGGGTGGCTGGAGGGAGGAGGGAGTGGAGCAAGCCAACGTGAGTTAGACTTAGGGGTGTGGCGCGGAATGTGGTTTTTGAGCTATCAGTATTGGTTTTCATATTACTACATGACTGATATTACTATAAGACTAGTAGCATTCATATCATATTTGTAGTTCCACTGGTGTTAGTACAGATCCGGGCACACGGATCCGTACTTACACAAAAATTAGTACTAATACTTTCAATGACCCAGAGCCGGGACCCACATACGGGTCATTAATAGTATATAAGGTAATATTAATCGTGTTAGTATGGATCTGGGTCCCTGATCCGGGTCCCAGATCTGTACGCACACGAATGATACGAACATAACTAATGGCAATACTGGTAATGCTAAGTTTGTGAATATTACTAAGTTACGTTCATAAAAACTTCACTTATCGAATATCAGGAAATATAAGAATTCAACTCAGAAATTATAACTACTACTATTATTACTATTACTCGTATACATTGCTAAGGCTGCTTGTTTGGGCATCAGAGAGCAGGGAGTGTGGTCATTAAGCAAACGCCAATCGTATAGAAAAGGGGGACAGGCAAGCAGACAGTATGGCGAAACAGCTTGGCAGCTAAGTAGCCTCTGAACAGAAACCGCTGCACAAAGACGGCCACGCCATAAGTAAGGAATATCACTTGAACCTAGGTCCCTTGCGCCTTGCGCGGCTTACAGACAAGCCAAAAAACACACGGGCCCACCAAGCCAAGATGCACTCGGCACCGGAGCAACCTCCGGCCGCATGTGCCGTTGCACGAGACCAAGGGAATGCCGGCAGGCCGTCCAAATTA
Source organism: Symbiodinium necroappetens (assembly GCA_905231915.1). NCBI lineage: Eukaryota > Dinophyceae > Suessiales > Symbiodiniaceae > Symbiodinium > Symbiodinium necroappetens. The sequence continues at coordinate 5,103 of CAJNJA010075586.1, forward strand.
ATCCCTGTCAGCACCGAGCATGCATCCCTCCATCGCAACAGTATGCGGATCATCGGCGAATGCAGCTTCAAACTCACAGTGCCGGCTGACTGTGCAGAGAGCGCAGCCACTCCAAAGTTTAGGACAGCAATCCTGGCCACATCTGTGAGAATGACTAGTGCCAGCCAGACTGAGCCTTTGACATTTCCAGCATGGCAGGATTCGCAAGGCTCCAAGTAATTCCCCCTTGCCCACCCCTCTGCACATTCTCCACACAGTCTGCCCGAAGAACCTTCAACGCACTCGTTCGATCCCAGGCAGACACTCTCTTTCGCCTGAAATTCGATCATACATCGCACAGCCGAGGAGTTGCCTGTCTGGAAGAAGCCAGGCTCTGCTCGAGGCTGGGCATGATCTCGCCGCTCCCCTTCATCAAAACCTCCCGGACATATCAACCCCTCATAGAACCTGCAGTCCGCACAGCGATCAAGGGAACCTGACTTGCCATCCACTATAGCATTGAAATCCCGCATGCATTTGCAGTCAGTTTCTGAAGTTGCCCGAAGATCACTGTCAGAGTTGGCTGGACACGGCTTTCGGATAGCCAGCTCGATGCTGCCACCCGAACAGTAGAAGCCCCGGCCGCATTCGGTGCATCTGCCAGCAGAGTGGAAGTATCCTTTGGGGCAAGTAATCGCAAGATTCGCAGCCTCTGCGCGGAAAGCGGTCACGCTATCGCACGAATAACCAGCGCCACACCAGCACAATCGCAAATCCCCTGGTGTGGCCTCCAAGGGAATCTTGCCGAGGTCAGCGTGGAAGGCACTGCCGTTTTGCACAACAGGGATGGGTTGTAGCACTTCCAGGCCGTCGTACTGGCTGCCTACGTCGTCACAATTATCGCGTGTTAGCACGACGCGATCATCAGCCTGCAGACCTAGCCCAGACAGTTCAACCATACACGCAGTGCCCAACTCACACACGGCATCTGTGTGGAAGGGTCCGCGCGCTGACAGGAGGCCAACTGCTGCCGAGAAATGCTCCGTTGCATTGCAAGGTGAACCATCAGTCTGTCTGCAAAAGCACAGCCGATATATCCCAGCTCGCGAGTGCAGTACTTCGGAATCACTTGCCATGAACTGAAAAGCACCATCGACCTTGAGCACCCACAAACTTTCGGAGATTGGGAAGAAAGGGCTTTAAACTGTGAACAACTGCCTCAGCGATGTTATCCATCGTGCCAGCCCATTTTTCAGTTCTTCAATGACCCTTCACGACGCAACGCCCAAGCATTTTCACGGGAGATTTGGACCAGCGAGCACCTCGGAACCCGAGGCCATTCCTGGACGCCGGACGCTCCTCAAGCCCAGCCAACCCAGCCTCCCCGCCAACGGCTCTCCACCCCCTTCGCACGCCCATCCCCTTTCCTTTCAACACATGTCCAGGTAAACCCCTATAGGCCCTGCAAGTTTCCACACTTGTGGCTCTCCTCCGTTGTCAGGTGGATCGTGCCAACTACCTGCAGCTTATCGGAGGATCAAAACAGGGCGCTGTCGAGGCGCCAGGGTTGCAAGTAGCTCTGCCGTGCCGAGCCATAGAAGCGACTCTGAGCCCCTCGTCCCTGACTCTGCAAGCTTGAACAACGTCGCTACCCGAGCTGCTACCACTTTCATGGTAGCGGAGCCTGCTCAAGGAGCAGGTTCAGAAACGTTCCAGGGCCTGAGGCTCCAGTGGGGATATACTGGAGATAGATGAGTGGAGCAGCGGAAAGCAACGTTCCAGCAGCAGTGGGTCGGACCAAAGATGGCGTTCCCACTTGGAGTGGGGAGGCCAGTCTTTTTGTCCAGTACGAGGAAGCCGCGCTTCTCTGGGAACAATCCTTGACGTGGGAGAAGCGCTACACGGCAGGACCTAAGCTGGTCCAAGAACTTTCCGGCGCAGCACGCCGGTTGGTGGCAGGCCAGCCACCAGGATGGGTGGCCTACCGTGGCGGTGTCCAAGTTCTCATGGACCACCTTCGCCGAGGACTTGGAAAGCCACGTGTGAACGAGGTGACCGACCTGCTCGCAGCCTACTTCAAGGGAACGAAACGCCGTTCCCAGGAGTCCATGAATGACTACATCACCCGCAAGACCGAAGCCTATATGAGAGCCTGTCAAGCACTAAAGCGAGTACAACCTTACTACGAGCCCTCCGCGAAGAACGACAGGACCTCCGGGCGGAGAAACAGCGGGGAGATGACTTCATGGGCGTGGGGTCGGCAGTGGACACCTATGAGCGAGGCAGATGGAGGAGGCCGAGGTGATGGTCCTTCTCTGGATGGTGATGATGGCGGCCCTCATGGCGATGCCGCGACGACGACCACAGCCGCCTCCAGCGAGCCGCGAGCCACCCACGACTGGTGGGCACCTTCATGGGGGGGGTGGAACTCCTGGTCGTGGAACCGCAGCTGGTCGGGGAACTACGGGGGCTGGGGCAACCAAAGCTATGGGAGTTTTTCTATCACTTCGTACGATGACGAGCCCCGGGAACAAGAACTACTCCCAGTGTTTATCCAAGGTTGGTACCTCCTTACAGACGCTTCGTTGGACTCCCACGAGCGGAACCTGGTGGTTACAGCTTTGGGGGGAAACTTCAGCCCAGCCAAGGTGGCTCAGGAATTGAGAAATCAGTTCCCTGAGGCTGAAGTGCGACGCCGCGACCACACCCGCAAGTTCCAGAGCTACCTCGGCGAGATCCGCGACTATGACGACGAGGATGATGAAGAGCCGGAGGAGCCCACCTCGGGAGACCTCGAAGCAATCCTTAGCGAAGAAGGCTATGCAATGATGAACACAGCTGAGGATGAAGCCCAGGCGGCCATGGCAGCCATCCAAACCGCCAGGCGGACACTCAAGGATGCCAGGCAACGCCAGCATATGGTCAAGCAGAACCGCAAGTACTACCAGAATGCTGGGGCGCGGGCCACGGGGAGTGCCGGCGCCAAGCCCAAGGACGATAGCAACCTCGACTGCTTGAGATGCGGAAAAAGGGGCCACCGGGCCGCCAATTGCCCCCACAAGCCAATAGGAGACGCGCCGGCGAACCAGGCGCACATGGCCCAAGCGGGCTCGAGCAGCGAGCCACAGCAAGCTCCTTTCGTATGCTACCTGGACGAGGCCTCCATCGACAGCCACCACCCCAGCGACCTCTACAGCACCGAGAACTTCGTGGGCTATGCGACCCAGGAGGTCTACCACACCGGCCCTCCTACAACCGAAGGAGAACCCTTGAGCACCAGTGAGGCCGTGGCGAGAGGGATGGCTGTGATCGATGGGGGAGCCACACAGACTATTGGAAGTGTCAGAGCCGTGGAAGCAGCGTTGAACCAAAATAGGCAAAAGTATGGTTCCAGTGGATTGGCTAGCATCAATGCCGAGGAGCCCCCTACCTTTGCCTTCGGGAACTCCACGGAGAACCGCTGTCTGAGCACTGCCCAGGTCCGCGTCCAGGCGAACGGCCAACCCGGAGCTCTTCGCATCCACACCTTGGAGAGCGGGGAAGCCCCGATCCTCCTTAGCATCCAGACCTTGAGGTCTCTCGGGACGATCATTGACTTCGAGGCCGATGTTGCTGTTTTCCGTGCCCTCGATCCCCATAGACTTGTACATTTGACACGGGGGAGCTCGGGGCACCAACTTTTGTCCCTTACAGAAGACTGGATGCGCAATTCCTCGGCTGCTAAGCAAGCCATCCCCAGCCTTCTGTCTTTTGCAGGCGATCACTAGGGACAGCACCTTCCTGTTTTTGCCCCTGACAGAAATAGGAAGGACGAGAGTGTTTTATCAGGGAACGGGGTAGACAGCAAGAGTAGCTCTGTGGATCACTCTGGGGAAAGGGTTTCTATAGAGGCTACTAGGGGGTTTAGTGAAACTTTGGAAGTGCCAGTGCCTGCGTCAGCTTGTCTTGAGCCACATGCCAAAGCCGAACATGCAGCAGTTGAGCGACGACACGATACACTTTGTGGCAGCGATCCTGGCTCAGATTGTAGGGTTCCCTGCCTTTGTGCCGCTGCTGTTGAAGATGGACAAGCTTTCGCGCTCGGCCCTTGTGCTCAGCCTCAAGGGCTACGGCGAGACACCGCCCGAGGGGTGGACGAAGGTGGAATTGTGTGCCCGCTTGCAGGAGCTGGCGGACCAAGGGGAGATCAAGCCACCTACCAAGGGAAAGACGAAGACGCCTCTGGAGGAGGCAGTGCAAGCTCTGAACCGAGCGAGCTCCAAGAAGTCGGTGCTCCAATCCCACGTCTCCAGCATGGGAGTCAAGGTGAATGGGAACGAGACGATGGCCACACTCCAGCAGCGGGCCATGCAGCACCTCCTCACCGCAACGGAAGGCTCCGACGAGGACAAGCTCGGGTTCGGGAAGTGTGCCAGCCAGACCTACAGCCATGTCCGCCAGTACGACGACCAGTACTGTCGGTGGGCGGTGACTACGGCGCAGGAAGGCGAATGCTCCATGTACCTGAAGCGTTTTGCCACGTGGCTCATGAACAATCCGGCGACCAAGGCCACTGCCCATGCTCCCAAGGTCGACATGAACAAGTTCGTGGAGAAGAAGGAGAAGGACAAGGCCAAGGGCAGCAGCCGAAAGACCGCGACCTCGTCGGGAACCTCCAGTCCAGAGCTCAAGGAAGCAGCGAGTGCGAGCTCCGGCCCGTCCGAGAAAATGATCGAGCAGCTGATGAAAGCGGTGGCGAGTCTGACCGAGGAGGTGCAGACGCTCAAGAGCGACCGCGGGGAGAAGCCACGCAAGATCGCAGCCAAGACCGACGAGACCATGGAGGAGCCCCAGGACCGGAGTTGAGCATGGTGGCTAGTCGGGCTCTTGAACACAAGTCAAAGTTGGTCATACCACACATGTTCCAGGAGATGTTAGGACAGTCAAGGGTCGATTTGTTTGAAGTGTCTTGTGAGTTGGAAAGCCTTCTGACTGAAGAGTTCAGAGCAAGGACGGGAAGAAGTGACAGTGCCTGTAGAAGCGCGCTGTGGAGTGGACAAGACTTGTCCACGCCTGAAGGTCTCGCCCTGACGTTGGAGCAGATACGGTGTTTTCACCCTAAACATGTGTGGATAGCCCTCCCCGGTGAAGCCTTCAGTAGCCTGCAAAACCTCAACCAGAAGACTCCTTCCCAGGTCCGAGACTTAAAGGCCAAACGAGCCCTTGCATTACAGGTGTACGAGGGGACTGAAGAACTCGCAAAAGCCTGCATGCAAGCTGGGATTCATGTGACTTTGGAGTTAGGAGAGAAGAACGAGGCCTGGAGACTCCCGGTGATGCAAAGGCTCCGGCTCCACAGTAACATGTACACCTGTGTTACCAAGGGATGCGCTGTGGGGTTAAAGGGAAGTAGCGGGAAGTTGCTTCAGAAGGGATGGCGACTTGTTACCACCCATAAGAGGTTGTCCGAGATGATGCACAAACCGTGTTCTTGTCACACCTCTTATGACCATGGTAGGTGCACCGGTAACAATGCCCGAATGTCGTCCCGGTATACCCCTGAATTTCGGAGACTGGTTGTCGAGGCTTTGAACAGGGAAGGGAATTTCGCTGAGGTTGTGGATGAGTGTCTTGGGAATTCCAGGTTGCCTGAGGGTTTCGGTTTGGGGTTGAGCTGTGAGTGCAGTAGCGGACAGACCAAGCCGTTGTGTGGATGCTGCATGCTCCAGGACAATGCAGTAGAACCCCAAGCCTCCTCAGCCCAGGAAGCCGCCTGCCTCAGTAGTTCGAACACCCAGTGCATTGAACAGGAAGCCCAACAAGTCTCCAGGAAAGCCGAAAAGCCCTCCCTTAAGGACCTTGAACAACTCCTCAAAGAGCACCCGTTGAAGAACCTAGGTCACTCCCGTAGGAACCTCAACCAAGCCAACGACTACCAGGTGTTTGGGACGTATGCATTCGGCAATCACTATGGAAACACCTCTAGGACCTACCGGTTGCCCAAACTCTGCAAACTTGTGAACCAGATCTTGAAACAACATCTCCCCAAAGACATGAGATGGACCTCCTTTGCGATCAACAGTGGAACTGCCATGCCGACACACCGCGACCTCAACAACCTTGATATGTATCCCAACGGAAGTTTAGGTTTCGGAAGTTACCAGGGAGGGGAACTTTTGGGTTGAGGGTCAAGGGTCCTTGTGTGGCAGGATTGGGAAGGATTCGGTTCAACAGGGTCCCCAGGGGAAGGAGATTGCTGGTCAGGAGTATGACATTCGGGAAAAGGTTGTGCTGTTTTCGCCAAAGCAGTGGCATGGGACGTGTCCATGGAAAGGGGAGCGTTGGGTGATCACCGTTTTTGTGAGTCGAGGTTGGAAGCAATTGAGGCCATCGGAACAGGAAGAGCTTCAAAAACTTGGGTTTCCCCTGCCTCCTAGACCCAAACTTGAGGCCTTCCCCGCCGAGGTTCAGAACCCCGACAGGGAGAGACGGAGAGAGGATGAGAGAATTAGGAAGAAGCTCTACCTGCTGCACTGTGCCACTGGTCATAGCAATCCTAAGTACATGGTGCAGGCCCTCAAGCGAAGAGGGGCTGATGAACGGGTTGTGCAGTTGGCCGAAGAGTTCAAGTGTGATGTGTGCAAGGAAAAGCAACGACCTCCTCCCCGCAACCTCGCGTCGTTGGAACCAGTGCCTCAAACTTTACACCATAGGAGCTGATATTGGGCATTGGGTTCACCCTCATACCGAGGAGAGTCACCAGTTTATGCTCATCGTTGATGAGGGATCCCGCTTCAGAGCGGGCCGCATCCTCAGCACTGGCTCGAAGCAGTCTCCGAATGCCCAGGCTTGTTTGGGCTACCTTCAGGAGGGTTGGGTTCAGTATTTCGGATACCCGAGGTCTTTGAGGTTAGATCCGGCGGGAGCTTTCAGAAGTGCTGCTGTTGAAGCATGGTGCGACAAACACTCAGTGTATCTGGATATCGTTCCAGGGGAGGCCCACTGGAAGATTGGAACCGTCGAGAATGCTGTGCGAGGGGTCAAAGAGCTAATGACAAAGCTGAGCGATTGTGATGAGACAATTACTGCGCCAGAGGCTCTCGCGGAGGCTATCTGGGCCTTCAATCATCGGGAGCTCATCCGAGGTTTTTCCCCGGCCCAGCATATCCTAGGACAAGCGCCGGATGAGACCGGGCGTTTCATTTCAGTTGGAAGCGAGGTTCATCCAAATCTCTTGGTAGAGAATCCCACTGAGGAGTTTGAGCGATCAGTACAACGCCGCACCGAGGCTGAGAAAGCCTTGGCAGAGTGGACTGCCAAACAACGGCTCATGCGGGCCCAGCACTCCAAGCACCGCCCCTGTTTCGACTACGAGCCAGGAGAACTGGTGTACTACTGGCGCTCCCAAGACTCAAACAAAGGGCGTCGACAACCTGGAGGCAAGCATGGAAGATTCTTGGGACCCGCAAGGATATTGGCCACCGAGAGTCGCCAATCCTCAGACGGGCAACTTCGTCCAGGTGGAGCAATTTGGCTGGTGAAGGGTCGAAGCTTGCTAAAGTGCTCGCCGGAGCAGCTCCGTCGAGCCACAGAGCGAGAACACCTCGTGGAGGCCTTGGCGACACCCACAGAAGGCCAGACACCGTGGACGTTCAAAGCCGTGGCGAACGAGATTGGTGGGAACCGCTATGAGGACATCTCCCAGGACACCCCCGCCGTCGAGGAGTGGAATCGAGCACAACAGGTTGAGTCTGAGGCTCCACCAAGGCGCCACCGGATTCGAGGGAAGCGCCACGCGCCAACACCGTCCACTGAGGATGCCGAGATGGAGCGCGACATTGAGGAAAACGAGGAGGCGCATGGCGAGGCCCAGCCTGTCCGAGAGCGTTCTCGCTCCAGAGCCAGAGTGCGAGCAGGACCAGCACACCCTGTGGAGCAGCCCACAGCCTGGTGGACCAGTGTGCCAGAGGCGAAGTGGCCAGAGCACCAGGCCAGTTACTGGAGCGACCATTCAGCTGCCGTTGAGGTGGAGTTCACTTTCCCCGAAAGCAAGCGAGGTCGCGAGAGAGCTCTCCAAGACTTGGGGACCTACTTTGTGGGGAACATGCGACGACGCGCTGTGGAGCTTTCCGAGCGACGCCTCACGGCTGAGGAGAGGGTAGCCTTCCAAGGCGCAAAGGCTGTGGAGGTTAAGAACTTCGTGGCTTCCAAGTCCTTCGAGATCCTGCCAGACCACCTCAAGCCGGACAAGTCCCAGGCTATAGGCATGCGGTGGATCCTGACTTGGAAATTGCGAGAAGATGGCTCTCGCAAACCCAAGGCGAGGGCAGTATTATTAGGCTATCAAGATGAAGGCTATGAACACCGAGCCACTACTTCCCCAGTAATGACCAGAACCACGCGACAAGCACTGTTGCAGCTATCAGCCTGGAAGAGATGGAAGGTCAGAAAAGGAGACGTGACCGGGGCTTTCCTCCAAAGCCGGCAGTATCCAGATGACTTGTTTTGCATTCCCTGTCCAGAGATTTGCGAGTCATTAGGCATAGCACCCGGCAGCATCACCCGCGTGAAAAAGGCATGCTACGGCCTGGTTGACGCTCCTCTAGAGTGGTACCGTTCTGTGGATGAGTTCTTGAGGACCTTAGGGTTCGAGCGCACTTGGGCTGATGCTTGTTGTTGGGTTTTACGGGAGAAGGGAGAAATTGTCGGAGCGGTGAGTGGCCACGTTGATGATTTCTTGTTTTGTGGACCTGAAGGGAGCTCCCTATGGGAGTCAAGGCTCCAGGCCATCCGGGAGCGCTTCAAGTGGGGAGACTGGGAGAGTGATCGATTCACCCAGTGCGGGGTCATCATTGAACAAAAGCCAGAGGGTTTTGAGCTTTCCCAGCCTACCTATCTAGACAACCTCCAAGAAATCGGCCTCAACGCCACACGTCGAAAGGACCGTTCCCAACCCACTTCCGACAAGGAAAAGACCCAACTTCGTGCTCTGTTAGGAGGGATCAGCTGGCACGCTCAACAAGTTGCTCCTTATCTCGCGGCAGAGACAAGCCTTTTGTTAACCGAGGTATCCCGCTCAACAGTGGAGACCATCGTGAAGGCCAACATGCTCTTAGCCACGGCAAAGAACAAGAAGGACCACATCATGAAGATCCACAGCTTCAAGGAGAGTGACACCCTCACCATGGTAGCATGGGTTGATGCGGCCCAAGGCAACAGAGCTGATGGTGGCTCCACCCAAGGAATCTTCTTGGGAGTCACAACGACAGACCTCCTGGAGGGAAAGATCACTGGTGTGAGTCCACTAGCTTGGACCTCACAGAAGATCGATCGAGCCTGTCGATCCCCGGGGGCAAGCGAATCCCAAGCCGCTGTGAATGGAGAGGACGCCCTGTATGCAGCAAGGTTCCAGTGGAGTGAACTCCTGTACGGGAAACCAGACCTTCACCATCCTGATGACCTCGTGAAGCTCACACGAGGTTGCGTCGTGACCGACAGCCGCAATGTCTATGACAAGCTGGAGACCGAGGTCTTGGTGATCAAGGGGGCCGAGAAGCGCACAAGTATCGAACTCCTTGCAGTGAAGGAGTCCCAGCAGAACACCCAGGTCGAGATGAGATGGGTCCATAGCGAAGCTCAGCTAGCTAACAGCCTTACCAAGGCAGGGACAGTGGGAGCCCGCGAGTACGAGCTCTACTACCGGATGGGGCACCAGTGGAGACTGGTGGAGGATGAAGCCATGATGTCGGCAAAGCGACGACGAGATCTCGGACTGAGTCCACTTCAGCATGCTCAGGCTTCCAAAGTTTCCAAAGGGGTTGATTCTGCAATTTCTGAAGAGTGATCCTGTTAATCCATTTCATACCCAAGCGGCCATAAGTGCCATAGTCTCCAGAGGAGACTGCTAGATGCTTGGATGACCCAAGGGGGGGAGGGGGGCATGCAAGTTTCCACACTTGTGGCTCTCCTCCGTTGTCAGGTGGATCGTGCCAACTACCTGCAGCTTATCGGAGGATCAAAACAGGGCGCTGTCGAGGCGCCAGGGTTGCAAGTAGCTCTGCCGTGCCGAGCCATAGAAGCGACTCTGAGCCCCTCGTCCCTGACTCTGCAAGCTTGAACAACGTCGCTACCCGAGCTGCTACCACTTTCAGGCCCTACAGTGGCTTGCCATTCCCCTAGGGCTTGTCTGGGGCGTGGACAGGCATAGCCAGTCCACCTCCAGGGAAGCCCTGCACCGCGACGCCGTTTGCACAGGAGTTCAAGACCATGATCCTGCCATCTGCGCTGATGTGAGGGTCTCTCAGGCTTGCGTGTGCTCGCATGATTCAACTTATCTTGAGAAATTCCGAGTCCCATCCTGCAGACTCCCATTTCAAGGGACCTCCTAAAATGCTTGAAGCGATGGGTTAGGGACAGAAAGCCAAGATGGACCAAAGAAGAAGCGGCTTGGTAGCTCGAGGGCACGGGCGGAGCGTGCTTAACTCACAGGGCAGAACTCAACAGTAAACTCAGTGATAAAGGTACAGTGTTCAGGATAACGCTGAATACTTAAATTCTCGCGCGCAAGACCCTCCAGCGCGAGCCTGTCATCAGGACTAATTCCCACTGCTTGTACAGCACTCAAGCTGCACGGCTGTCCCACAGCGCAGCTCGTCTCCTGGTTCGATAGTGGACCCTCGACACGAAGCTTGCCAAGAGGAACGAAGAAATCCTCATCACTGCAGGAATCCATCCCGCACCAACAGAGGTCGTGCCCGGCGTCGTCCGCAGTCAGGGTCAATCCGTTGTCGATGCTGTGCTGTACACTGGAAACGCCGAATGTAAAAACGTAATAAAGAATGGTGCCATTGCTGCCAGCTTGTGTCACATTGGCGATACCCTTCTTGTTACTTGGAGATATCTGTTGTCCCTTTCTGGACCAGCAGCCCGCACTCCGCACCGCCACCAGGCTATGTAGCAAACCTGTTCCGTTCAAGGGCTGGAGGTTGTGGCAGTCGGCGCCTCGGACACATGAGAATGTCTGCTCAGTCAGCGGGCCCTTCACCTCGGAAGCCGAGAAACAAAGACTCTCCGAATCGCTACACGTTTGACTAACAGGGTTTTGCAAGCACAGCATTCTTCGACCCAGGCCTCCATCCAGCCAGCAGCAATCCTGAAATCGTCCGCATGCGCACAGTCATGGCCGTGCATGTTGGCACACCAGCAGACCTTGCTCCAAGAGGCGCTTTGTGCTGCCAGGATAAAACAAGTGTTAAGTGCAAGGGTTAGTGGCTCGGTTTGCGCGACAAGCAAGCAATCATTGTATGGTCCTAGGGATACCCATCCCGCACGCCTGGTAGGTGCCTCCCTCAGGCATAAAGTTGGTCCAAGTATAGTCGCTGCCATCAGGGCTTTCATGTGACATCCCTGCCCGTGATAGGAAGGCACCCGTGCCACAATTGCCGAGAACTGCCACAGCCAGTCGATGCCGGCCCTGCAGACTGTATCCCTGGATACCCACATGGCAATCGACGCCAGATGTGCATTGCCACTGTTCCCCGCCGAGGGGGCGAACACACATGTCCACGTTTGAAGACCCTTCACTTTGTGTGGTTGAGCCTGGCCAATCTGAGCTGCATGGAAAGCCTTAGTTTTCAAGCTCCTTGGCCTACAGAAGGCTGAAGGATGTAGTGCACTCAAGTCGTTTCAAAGTACAACTGCCAGGCGATTGAGAAGCATCTGTCCGATACGTTCGTCCAGGTGCCCACGGGGCACGGATCACACTCGGCATTAGGCACCGTCAAGAATCCGACAGGGCACGTGACCTGCACAAGGGACTCTGGGTCTAACTCGCTTCTTTCTGGAAAGCAGGGAGGCCGAGGGCACAGAAAAGGCAGGAGTCGGTGATGAACAACAAATCAACATGTTGCGCAAATCGGAACTCGCATACTGCCCATTCCAGTCCTTCATGTCTTGGCACTTAGTTTGCAATACCCACCCAACCCACCTTACTGGCTCACTACTTGGTGACCTTGCTGACATCTGCTGAAGGGGGCCTCTTATGGCAAGCCTGGTTTATCCGAGTTGCACACTTGAGATTGCGCAGAGATTGTGTATTTGATAAAAGGATTTATGTACAGCCTCGCAAGTATACAACCGATGCACAAGAGCATTGAGCATTTACCGGCATGTTCTTGGATGTCCGTGGACACAGATCAGTGATGACAACTGCGCTTCACTGCAGCAGGACCCGACAGGCACCTCGAACTTCCAGAAGTCACCGAGCGAACGACTGCTCTTGTCGATTATGGTGCTTCCTCCATGTAACCACAGCGCCTGCAAGGGGTCACTGAATCTCTGCGTGTCTGGACCCCTCATTCCTGGCCCAGTCAACTCCGAGGCCTGGCTGTTGCTGTCATAGGCCATGGCATGAATATCCCTGGCATCTGGCTTCGTGACGAGATTCTGCAGGCTCCAGGTTCCATTCTGGCAGTGATCCGCGCTGAGAGGCCCCACTTCCAAGTACAACAAGTCATATACGCGTCATACAAGCTAGCAGCTAGCAGCTAGAATGCATAACAGCCTGACGTAAAATTGACACGCACACTCTTGCACCTCGAATGCCCACAAGTCGGAACTGAAACTGCCGCTACTGGAAGATGATCTTCCACCATGAAGCCACAAGACCTGCAGATAGATTGGACGCTGCTGCGTGCTTTGCGCGTGTGTATGACCTCGACCTGACGGCTCCCAGGCCTGGCTGGTGCTGTCGTACGCCATGGCATGACCATAAAGTCCAGGGGGCTTGGTGGTCAGATTCTGAAGCTCAACCCATTCGCTGACCTGTCGGGGTGCCCTGCGTCAAAGCGACCCCCTGGGCATTGACCAACTACAACCCTGGCCGGGACAGTTGCGCACAGGAAGCGTCCAGCCACACCTCTATCTTGAATTTCCACAGGTCGTCCAATGTGCCATAACCGCGGCGAGAATATCCTCCATACAGCCACAGCACCTGGGTGTCACAGTCTTGCGGCTTTCAGCTTGACAACTCCGCCTCCGAGGCCTGGTTGAGGCCGTCGTACGCCATGGCATGAGAACGGCGTGCAGAGGGCTTTGGTGTCAGACTCTGCTCCGCCCATTCTCCTACCTTTCAGGAGCTGGGTCGAATGAGGCAAGGCTGGACTGCTGGCAAGGATGGGCGGGACAGTCAATGCGGAGGTCCACGCCTGTATGTCAAATTTCCAAAAGTCGTCCAGAGAAGAAAAAGTCCAATAACCATATCCTCCATGCAGCCACAGAACCTGGAGCAGAGGGCGAGAACAGTCGCAGGAAGTCGTGGCCCTCTTGGGACTTTCAGCTTGGCATGTCGGAGGCCTGGTTGATGCTGTCGTACACCATGGCAGCATTTAGGCGTTCAGAGGGCTTGGTCCCGCTCTGCCTGAGAAATATAGGTCTGTTTCTGTGCTAGTTTCGCCTGCTCCGCTCTGTCACGACGTTGTCTATCCAGGGAGGCCAGTTTTTGTTCTTCGGATGCTGCGCCTTGTTTTAAGAGTCTGATGGTGTCAGAAAGCTCACCAAAACGGCAACATGTCCTGGTTTGATTCTCTCGCCTGCAATGCCTTCCGGTCTCACTCAGCATGGTGCCCCTGAGGCCGAGACCCGTCCGCGACGTTCCACGGGTCCGTTGCCTTTCAGGGCAAGCGCAAGAGGTCTGAACACATCAACCTTGATCAGCGGCGTCAGTATCTGTACTTTCCTCTTGGATGCCCGTCATGCAAGACATTATTATCACAGGGCGCCTTCACGGTCATGCCATCCAGCCAAGGTTTAGCAGTCAGCACAGCATTGGAAGTGCGGTCTGCTCTGTCCACGTGGATCTGCAATATAGTTTCGGCATGTGGAATTTCTTAGGTGACAAAATACATGTTTCGGATAGCGAGCATGTATTGAAAACAATGGATGACGAACTACATCTCCGATCACCTAAGCACCCCGGTCTAGCCCTGGCTGGTATTTTCATTTTCCCACCCACCCTCCCCGGCTGCACCTGCGACTCCTGCAGATCTAGCAAGTCCAGTCTCCACAAGTCGCCCCCAGCAAAGAGCCACAGCGCCTGGCAGGACGGGTGTATGCGCGGTCCCCATTCGATGGTCCTAGAGCCTGGTGGATGCTGTCGTACGCCATGGGTGCGCCGTGAGGACTGCCGGTATTAGGAGGCGCCGCAGGTGCTGCAGCAGCACTCCACACCCCAGCCTTTACAGGGGCATCAACGCACTCATGTTGCTGGCACTGACTTTGCTTTGCTTGTCGTTTGTGCATTGTGGGCTGGTGACCTGAAGATACTCTGACTGGCAACTGTTACCGTGGGTTGCGCCTGCACATCGTACTTCAGCAACTTGTTATCTTCCGCATGACTCACCCACAGCGCCTCTACGAGAGCCGTGGAAAAGGCTAGCTAGTACCGCTGGTGTACATCGCAGTTGACTGCACTGAGGCCTGGCTGATGTTGTCGTACACCATAGCATGATCGTAGGCACCGCCGAGCTGGAGCGGTGGGGTAGAATAGTTGTGCTCGATCCACCTCCCAGCCTGCCAGCGTTAGTGCTTTTCTATGCTGAGGCGCGAAGGTTCGTACACCCACCGCCACAGTTTCCTTAACAATTTCTGCGAAATTGACTCTCCAAACTCTGTTACTTTGCAACTGACACCTTGATACTGTTTCTTCGATTGATGTGATTGTCGTTCTAACACTGAATGTTGATGTTTGAACTATTCTGAAGCGGGCGCTGTCACGAGGCGAGGACTACAAACTGATGACAACGCCCACCAGTAGGCCGTGGCACTGGACTTATCGGGTGCTAGAAATTCCGAATTGATGCTGCACAATCTGCCCATTCGCTTCTCATTAACATGTGCATGGGGGGGGGGGGGCTGCGAAAAATACATGGAACTTGCACGTAAAATAGCTGCCTGTGCTGTATCCCTATCATCGCCACTGCTATACCATCCATGTGTGCATTGAACTTTTCTCGATGTTGGCAGCAATACCAAACTCAATCTTGCGGCAACGCTGAGCCCGCGGCTCCCACCATCGGTATGCTCAGAACTGCGACGCATGCTGCCAACCTGTCCAAATTTTGGAAGTGCCCAAATGTCAAATGCTTCTGGCTCTTCAGGATATGCAGGGATCCAGGGTTACAGGGCATGCGGGTGGTTCAAATTTCACAAGATTTGAGAGACGTCTGTCGACAACGGCAGAGTCCGGCGTTATCCATTTATCGTAGAGCTTCCGGCTGCTGCCAATATGGCCACCAAACATCTGGCGCAGAGTTCAGCACCCCGCCTTTTGCAGACCATGGTGCGGAGATCAATGTTGTCAACGATCTCTGTGCTTGCCAGAGCATGGTGCCCTCTGCCTGCTATGATGTTCAATATGGAATGCTCTTGGTATTGATGCCGATTTGGCCAAGCTACGCTGAATAACTGCACACAGTCCAAGCTGAAGCCCAAACGGCTCTGCTGGAACTGCAAGCATCAAGCTGTTTCGCCCAACCAGGGAAGGCAACAAACGCTTCTCAACATCCTGACGGATGAATGCTTGCTGAAGCTGAAACAAGTAAATTGTTGCATCATAGCTTGACCTCGCAAAATGAAGACATGCAAAGGAGTGGCTATCTTTTCTGCCTTGCCTTTAAGTCTGGTTGACAATTTTGCCCGGAATCCTTATCCGTACGCCAAGCATGCGCTGAGGCAACCGTGAAGTCAGGTCTGACGTGATCACCGCCACCAATACGAGTAGGACCATAGGTTGTGCTGTAGGAAGCAACATGAAAACTGAACACTACTGCAATCCTAGAGATATATCACGTTGACAAAGTCCTGCCTCCGGCATAGTGGTTGTGCTGATCAGGGCAAATGCCTTCGCGTCCCCGATCTGGAAAAGGACACAACGCCCTCTAAAGGCTTGATCCGCCTACGCGGCGGCATCTATCAGGCTCTCTAAGACTCTAAGACTCCGGGTCTAGGCCTAGGCCGACTTTAGGCGCAATGTCTCGCAGAACTGTCTCCATGCAGGGCACGCCTCAATACCACGTTGATCACCAAACTCCGCAACCACCTGCTCGATGGGGACCATCTGGTCCTCAGAGATGATGCCCTTTGGTGCATTGTTCATGGTGATCTGCCTGTAGAACTGCACGCGCGGGAGTTGCAGAGCCTGGAGCTCATCGAAAGCGCTCTGGAGGTTGTCCCAGCCGTGTTTCGCGATCATCTTGCCCAGGACAAAGGCATCTTCGGCTGCCAAAGACGCACCCATGCCTGCCCAGGGCTGGATTGCATGCGCAGCATCACCGATGCACACGGCGCCCAGTTCGCCGTTGCCCCAATGCTTCAAGGTGGTTGGGTCGCGGTCTAAGAAGAAGCCGGCATAACGGAAGCCCTCCTCTGGGGTTAAAGCCGCGAACTTCTTTGGCAAAGTGTCGCCCTCCTCCTCAGCCGCGAGGTCATGAGCAAGCTTTTGCACGTCCGTCTTGGACTCCCAGAAAGCGCGGTAGG
>CAJNJA010075597.1:0-21592 GCA_905231915.1 Symbiodinium necroappetens
CCTTATAGAACCCTTGTAGATCCCTGGATCCCTTTAAGGAACCCCAATAGCTCCAATTTTCAACCCCAACTTGCTAGGTCCCCTGAGCCCTAAAGCAGGGCACAAAATGAAAGCACCCACCCAGGCCCCTTCTCCCGACACCTCGAATCCAGTCCCTGAAGTCTCGAAGCACAAGCCCGGCTTAGGGTCGTAAAAGGGTTTAGGGCTTTAGTGTTTTTAGNNTTTAGCGTTTTAGGGTTTAGGGGTTGAGTGTTTTGTGGGGTTTGGGGGTTTAGGGGTTTAGGGGGTAGACTTGGGGGCTTGGCGCTTTAGGGTTTAAGACTGCGCGGCCTGTAGGCAAAATCTTAAACCACGGACCGGATCCCTGCAGCTTGAAATAGTAATTTAGGCTATGGTTGGGGCTATAAGTCCCCGAGTGGGGTTGTCCTGGTTACACTTTACGAAGTCCCCTTGGGCCTTTGAGTAAGCCCGACAAACTCGATCAGCACTGCCCTGTTAGCCCTACAAACCTTCTGAGCCCTTTATGTCCCATAAATCCTGCAAGCCCTACCGGCCCTGCAAACCCCTGAAAGGAAGCACCCTTAGATACAGCTGTATCTTCAGGCCGAGAATAGTAGGATACCTTCTCGGGGGGTTCTACTAAGCCCTGAATCTTCAAGCCCAAGTTTGAACTTCGGATCCGAAACCCTTAACTAACCCTAAACCTTAAACCCTAAACCCTAAACCCCACAGAAAAAAACCCTAAACCCCTAAGCCCTAAACCCTGAACCTAAGCCTTCAAAAGCAGCTGTCACGATTCCCAGGAGCGACGACAGACGAAGAGATCGCACTCAGCAAGGGGCCTCGGATTTTGCCCGCTTGGGGCGTCGGTTTTGACCTTTAAGGGGCTCCAGGGTTTGCATTTAGGGGTTCAGTTTTAGGGACTTTAGGGCTTGGGGAGTTCCGGGTTTTGGGGGAAATTTCGGGCCAGGGCGCAAGGATCATGGTTACAAAACCCCTAAGCCCTAAACACATGGTTAGAATGAGGTTTGGGTAGACACTCAACGTATGTATATATATATATACATACATACATACATACATACATACGTACGTACGTACGTACGTACGTACGTACGCACATACATACATGCATGCATGCATGCATGCATGCATGCATGCATGCATGCATGCATACATACATACATACACACACACACACATGCATATACACGTACATACATGCATGCATGCACGCATGCATGCATACATATATATGGACATACATACATAGACATTCATGCATGCATGCATGCATATATATATATATGTATAAGGTTATATATATATGTATATATATATACAATATATATATATACATGCACATTTCTTAAGTCCACATGAAGTTATATCCGCATGCTTATGTGCCTACATACTTATCTACTTTTTGACCTTTGTACTTGTATTGTAATAGCTTCTGCAGAAACATAATTATACAAGTCATAGAGCATTTTATAAAGCTTTTTGTGCAGTTTCTAATCTGCACAAACATGATTATGTCGTTGTAGAATTGTATGAAACGTTTTTCTTTGAATTCGTTATCTATGTAGGACTTAGTACTTATTCTAACTTCATTTTTGCGACATCATGTAGCTACAGACATACCACTAAGTCAGTTTATCACCAGTCACTTTGCCATTATGCCGCTCTAAACAGATCTATTCATGTAGTGATAAACGATATTCTACACACGTACGTAGACACACACACACACACATGTAACTATGGTTGTACAATGAGACTGGACTAGACTAGATTGGGCTAGACTAGACAAGACTGTAATTACGTCACGATACGTTACGATACGGCACGATACTATACGAAAATATACTCGACTAAAGTATGCTATGCTATGCTATATAATATTCTACTATACTTTTCTGTGCTTTCCCATACTCTACCCCCCTTTGACCACCCTTTGCTTACTTTCCTCTACTCTACCTCCCTTTGACCACCCCCTAACTCAAATCATTAAGCACCCTCCCCCATCCCTAGTAAGTTACGAGGCTCGCCGAAAGGACCGAAGATCAGACAGATCAAGATCACGGTCTGTTAGGGGCTTGGAAACTTGCTTGTTCCGGTTTATTCGGGGCCGAGGGTGTCGCGTCTGCAGGGTTCTAAGAGTTCTATAATCTATAATGGTTGCGAAGGAAGGCTTTTTCTTGCAAGGTTTTCTAGGGGCTGGAGTGGTCGGGCTTTGGGTTTCAGGGTTTGGGGTTGAGGGCTTTGGGCTCAGGGTTGTGCGTCCAGGGGTCTCGGTCTCATGACTTAACTGTTCTTATAATAGCTGAATTACTACGCTTTAAACTTTTTGGGATAATATGATCCCTTATCGAACTGAAAAAACTAAGTGTTATGATGCTTCTTGCAATCATTGCCAGTCTTTTGCAGCCCCCCTCCAGGCCTCAAATGGCACACGCTCAGCTTTGAAAAGCCGACACCTCCCAAGCCCTGGCTACTAGATTCGTGCATCCTGCAGCCCGAGCCCTGAAAGCCAAAGCACCCAGACCCTGAAAGAGCCCATAATAGAGCCTCTGTAGAACCCATACAACCCACAGAACCGTAGAACTTTTGCAGAACCCCTAATGTAAGCCTCAGTAGAACCCTTGCAGAGCCCGTTTTTGGAAGCCTCATGGACCTCGTAAACCGTGAACGTGCATATGGGTAGTTCTCCAACTTTGCGTTCGATTTAGGGTTTAGGGTTTAGGGTTTAGAGCCCTTGTTATAAGGTTGCCGCCTTCTTGGGGGGTTCCTAAAATTCTGTCCTCAATCAGGACATGAGCATAGGCAGTTTACAAGGATATCCCTACCTTATCGGGTTTCACTATAACGGAATTTATGTAAGATATCCATATCCTAACCCTAAACCCTAAACCCTAAACCCATATAAGGCCCGGGGAATCCCCTAAACCCTAAACCCATCTAAGGCCCGCGTGAATCATCGAACGAACCGCTCGGTCCGGGCCTTAGGTTCTAGGGACTTCAGGATCTGAGGGTTAGGGTTTACGTTCAGTGGGGGTTTAGGGTTTAGGTTGTAGGGTTCAGGGATTAGGGTTTAGGGTTTAGCGTGCAGGGTCCAGGATTAGGGTTTCAGTGGTGGTTTCGGGTTTAGGGTTGACGGTACCTATCGTGTCCGTTGTAGCTCCTGTTTTTCATGGAGACTATGGGTAGGGCTCAAGTTTCATTGCTATCTCAGGATTGAGCAACTAAACCCCTAAACCCCCTAGAATTTCAAACCTAAAGTTTAGCACGCTCAGTTAGTTTGGGATTTGAGGGCTTTCGGAATTAACCCTAAACCCTACACGCTCAGCCCGTGATTGGGGTCTTGGAGGTTGAAGGAGACCACAGCGATAGAAGGCAGATTTCCCACTGTTCCGGGATTTCAGGTTGAGGGGATGCTAGTCTTCCTGCCTTGTTGCTTTGGCGTTACTCGGTTTGACGATGTTAAGAAGGTCCCTAAACCCTAAAGCCTGGGTTTGACCTTTCGTAATCAAGACGAGGTCCAGGGTTGCGCGATTGCGGTGTCAAGCTTAGGGCGTTGGGTTCAGGGCTTGTCGGATGTTTTTTTTAGAGCTACCCGAACCCCAAAACTCAAAAACCTAGACCCTACACCGCTAACCTTCAAACCTGAATCCAAAACCCTATGCCGGAGGTGCTGAAGGGGGATTTCATGTCGAGTTAGCAGACACGATTTTGGATTCCGATTCGAGTTCCCCAGGACTTGATATGGGGCCAAAAGAGCTATGACTACTAGCCCTCAGGGCCCATGGCTGCTTTTTTGTATCATCTTATACACCCAAACCTTATTCTGATGGTCAAGGACCCTACATCATAGAACCCCGATAGTAGCCCTTATGACAGAACCGTTAAAGGAAGCCTTTTCTAGTTATTAAGGCCCCTAAACCCTAAACCGTAAACCCTAAACCCTACACTCTAAACCCCTAAAGCTTAAAGCCCCTAAGCCCCATACTTCGCGGCTTATTAGGGCTGTACTTTCGCATTGACAACGTTAATTCTGAGGTCTGAAGCTTAGGTCCAAGGCACAGCATCGTTTTGTTCTTAGTTGTAGGTTTAGGGCTTGTTAGTAGTTTAGGTAACCTTAAACATCTTTGGGGTACTATAACCCCCCTATACTCCGAAAGGTTAACCTCCAGTTGCTTTACTGGACAAGTAGCTGTTAGATGGTTTGTGGGCCGACCTATCAAAGTTCTCTGAACACCCCCCCCCCCCACCTTGTTTAGAGAGGGCAGAGCTCCTGGGCCTAAAGCCTAAACCGCTTGTTGCTTGCTGAGGACCGCAGGAAAAGGTCCCGGTCACCCTCTGCGGGCCTCTCAGAAGAGGATTCTTTCAATTAGTGGGACATAACCCTCTATTCGAGTTGTATAAGGGTTCTATAACATAAATAGAGCCTTAAGCCCTGTAAGGGTTCTAAAACATACAGAATAGAACCTTAAGCCCTAAATCCTAAACCTTAACAACACCTTTATTAAGGATTTGGAGATCTTTTTTTGCGCAAGGGGTCCAGGGTTTAGGGCTTTGCGCAAAACCATTAGCTCTAAACCTTAAACCTTATAAGCCTTAAAGGCCTACACCCTATAAAACCCGAAGCCCCCAAGCGTTGAGCCCTAAATCCCCAACCTTCATCCTCCAGCTCTTGAAAGCACAATTTATGGCCTAAACTATTTAGGGTTCTAGGATGGAGGGTCTAGGGTTTAGGAGGTAGGATTGACGGTTTTTAGGTTTTAGGGTTTCGGGATGTCTAGGGTGTATGGTTTTGGGGATGGTGTTCAACCCTTTGCCGACAGCTCTGTAAACTGCAAGTAATCCGCATAGCGGCAAATGCCAGACGGCCTGGATGTCGTGAAAGCGTAACTAGTTACCCTAAACCCTAAACCTTGTTTTGCCGTGATGTCAGCCCTCTTGCCGCAAGAGTCTCGTAAACCCGAAAGGCCCTAAACCCTAAACCCTAAGCATAAGTATGACTATGATGCCGCTGCCGGGAACTGATCCAGGCTAGGGTTTACCAATCGACGGGTTCAGTAGCCCGACACCCTACAGCCGAAACCCTCAAAGCAACCCAGAGCCGAAGCCCTAACTCCTCAATAAACTTAGGTTCCTTGCGTTTCTAAACCCTAATGCAAATCCCAGAGCAACCTTTTCGAATCTTACTATCCCAGGAGCGCCGGAGGGGTCGACGATCCCCCTCTGCTAGGGTCCCGGAAAAGGGGGCCTCTAGGGTTCTGCAGGATTTAATCCGGGGTTTAGGGCCATAAACTTAGTAAGCAGTGGAGTAGATAACCCTTAACTTTAACTAACTTTAACCTTTTTCGGGATGTTATAATCCTACAAACAAGCTCCAAATTTTAACCTTCAAATCTCCCCAGGATACTGGAGAAGTAAGTAAAGGGGGATCATGAGAGGGAGGTGTTCGGTCCTCACGAGGATTTTCGAGTTCGGGGTCCTGGGATTAGAGAGTTTCAGGGGGCTTTTTCTGGGTTTAGCAGGGCTTTGTGGTGTATTAGGCGCTCCAGGGTTCAGCTTCGGATGGGATTTAGGATGTTGAGATTCAGAGTGTTATCACTCTTGCACAGTACCTTGCACTTCATGCCCTACGGCTTTAGGGTCCAGGGTTTAGGGTTTAAAGGGAGGACGGAGCCCTGCATTCAGAACGACCCCCCACTTTGGAGGTGTCGGGTCGCAGTGTATCTCGAAGCACTGCGTCCACAAGCTCCTAAGCCCTAAACCCTAAAACCTAACCTAAGCTGAGGGACCCGCGGCGGTATCGATCCCCTGCTCCTCTACCGGGTAGTTCTTAAAACCTAGGTGCCCTTTTTAGGTACCCCAAAAAAAGCACGGCGCCCTAAATAAAAGGGACCCTAGAAGGGACCCTGGTTTAGAAAACTACCCTCCTGAACAAAGCCAAAACCTTCGACCCTATTCTCCCAACCCAACACTTACCCAAAGCCCTAACTAACCCCTAAGCCCTAAACAGACGATAAGCAATTGCGACAACCTTGCTAAGCTGCCACACCGCGCAACACCCCAAGCAAGTTTACGGTGGTGTAAAGAATCCGGGGAAAAGACGGGTTCAAGGCTTAGGGTTTGGGGGTTTGGGGTTTATACGGGTTTAGGGTTCAGGGTTTAGGGGTCGGGTCGTAGCAACTTTTACTGCCAAGCTCTCCCGAGAACCGGACGCAGACGACACTAAGACGAGAAAGCACAAAGCAGCCAACCCCCGAAGTCCGAAAGCCCGGAACAACCGCAAGCCTAAACCCAAAATCAATCCTAAACCCGAAGCCCTAAACCCGAAGCCCTAACCCCTAAACCCAAAGCACTAAACCTTAACCCCTAAACCTTAAAGCCTAAACCCTGAACCCTAAAGCTCAAACCCAAAACCCTAAAGCCTAAAGCCATGCCCGAAAGCCAAGCCTTGACGCCCCGTATTTCCCTAAGGCCCTACAGTTCTCGAAGCCCTACAGCTCTCTCAGCCCTAAATAACTCGGGTAAGGGGTTTAGGGTTTAGGGGTTAAGGGTTTAGGGGTTAGGGGTTTAGGGGTTTGGGGTTTAGGGTTTAGGGGTTTAGGGTTTAGGGGTTTAGGTTTGGGCAAGGCTTGGAGGCCCAACCCAAATAAACTTCCCCACTGCCATCAGGTTCCCCCCCGCCCCCCCACCCCCACCCCCAATGCTTTGACTACCGAGGACGGCCCTAAGCATGCCCGAAGCTCTTAAGCTCCCCTAAGCCGAACCCCGAACCCATCTTAGTAGTAGAGTAGGTGACCATTAGCCTTTTTCTTGAATCCCTATATAACTCCAAGGAAGAACCTTTAAATCCCCCTGGACGCGACATGTAAGCCGTTAAAAGCCTCTATAGCCCAACTTGTCATGATACCCCGAACAACCCAAAAGGGCCGACGAACCCGGGGAAGCAGCCACGCCTCGGACTCGCAGGGCAGTGTTCTCTTCTTCCCGTTTAGGGTTTAGGGTTTAGGCGGGGGTCTAGGCTTCCCATTAAGGGGGTTGCAGGGAGAGTTCCTGTAAGGGCTCTGCTCTAGAGGCTGCTCTAGGGGGTTTGAGGGTTGAGGGTTGAGGGGTTTGGGGCCTTGGACTTTTCGGGCTTTCGGGCTTCATAGCTCCAGGGTTTGAGGTAACCACCCTGAAGCCTAAACCTTTAACCCCAAACCCCGAACCCTAAACTCTACCTGGGCCCTACAACAGCTTCCTTTCTAGGGATCCCGAACTATGCTCTCCTTCTATTGACACAGTTGAGTTATCAGCTAGATCTCATGAAATTAAGTTTTATTCCGTTATAAGTCCTTGAAAGGGCAGGCTATTTGGGTCTAAACCCTAAACCCAGGTAAACCCTAAACCCTAAACCCAGGTAAACCCTAAACCCTAAGACCCTAAACCCAGGTAAGCCCCAAACCCTAATCCCTAAACCCTAAACCCTAAGCCCTAAACCCAGGTAAACCCTAAGCCGTTCAGTTTTATCATGGGCGCTTCGCTGGGATCGCTGCTGAGGCCCGGCGGAGCAGCCCTGGCGTCCTGGCCTCAGGATCGTCGGTAATATAGGGCTTAGGGTTTAGGGCTTAGGGTTTAGGGCTTAGGGTCTAGGGTTTGGGGTTTAGGGTTATGGGCCAATACTGGGTTCTTGTTAAGGGGTTTAATTTCAGTTACTGTAAAAGGAAACCCCATTATTTTACTATAGATCCCTATTATGGAAACTTAAATTAAGTCCCTGAACAGGAACCCACAATATAGGCTTGGCATTCGTCTGGTTGGCTCTAGGGACTTGAACGTGTTGGGTCTCAATATGAATTCGAATAAGGAGGCGAAACAGTTTATAACTTTCTATAGGAGGGGTAAGCAGGAACCTGATTCGGAAACCCATGGTCTGCATTAAAGGGTCTTTATCTGACTCTTCATATTTTGGGCTTTTACGGTCAGGGTTTCTTCACCGGGTTCCTACAGTGTTTCGGTCAGGGTGTAGGCCAGCCTAGTCCATTCCCAAAATGGAAAAGTAAGTTCAGAAGAAGCCCGGCAAGACTGGGTCAACACCCAATATTTCCATAGGCCTTCGACCTAAACCCTAATTCCTCAACTCCCTAAGCAGTAAACCCTAACCCTAAACCCGAAGCCCTAAACCCTGAACCCTAATTCCTCAACTCCCTAAGCCCTAAACCCGAAACTCGAAGCCCTCCCTAAGCCGAATCCCATCATCCTAGAGGGTGGAGAGCCCTTGGAGACTCATAGCTGCAGGCGTCTGCTGCCATGGGGGTTTGGGGTTTAGGGTGCCGGTGCAAGGGTTTAAGTTGTAGACTCTGGGGTTTGCGGTTTAGGGTTCAGGGTTTAGGGTCTAGGGTCTGGGCTTTGAGGTTTGGGGTTTGGGGCTCAGGGTTTAAGGTTTAGAGCTGTAGGAGAGTATAGCATTTTGCAGCAGGAGGAACGTGTTAGTGGTCTCGAAATATCGCGCATCACTCCAAGTTGCGACCGAAGCATCCGTCTTTCCCATCACCCCTAGTGCAGGAATTCACCTTGGACATCCGTTACTGTGCGTGCATACGATGGTAATTGTAGGAAATTCTCGCAATACAGTGCAATGCAGCAAGCGCATACCATGGTAATTTTAGTACTAGTCGCTTTGCTCGTGGTGGTGGTGGTGGTGGTGGCATCGCAAACAGTCGTGCGCGATTCACACACACACACGAGCTAATGGCTAACATCACTAAGAGATGTTGATGGTCATTCACCCTGCAGCACCAGTTTCGACACGGTGACTATGGACCATTAACGCTGCCAGTATTGATACGGATGCCAACCCTTGTGGAACCATCGAAATACACCAACATGTGCATATGCTTGGCAAGATACGTGGGAATCACCGTTGTTCTCAAGTTTTTGAAGCACAAAAATCAACTCGAATCACTTGTGAGGTCCGAAGAGCGCGCATCCCATCCAGTTCCGATCACGAACATGGTCCCGCTGAGGCCGCGGCACGGGGGTTTAAGGCAAGATCATGAAGAAGCACTAGCAGTAGGAGCAGTAGCAGTAGTTGCAGTGTAGCTTAATCAATGGTTAGCGGTAGAAGAAATTGCAGCAGTGGCAGCAGAAGCAGCAGTGGCAGCAGAAGCAGCAGTAGCAGAAGGAGGGGCAGTAGCAGTAGCAGCAGCAGCACTAGCCGCAAGCCGCACAGAAGCAGCGGCAGCAGTCGTTTCAGTAGTAGTCGTCCTCGGGGTGGTGGGGGTGGCAGTAGTAGTAGTAGTAGTAGTAGTAGTAGTAGCCGTCGTAGTCGTAGTCGTAGTCGTAGTCCTCGTCGTCGTCGTCGTAGTAGTAGTAGTAGTAGCAGCAGCAGCAGCAGCAGCAGCAGCAGTAGTAGCAGCAGCGCAGCAGCAGCAAGAGTTGTAGCAGTCGTGATAGCAATTGCAGCAGTAGCAAGCAGTAATAGCAGCAGCAGCAGCAGCAGTAGCGGTAGCAGTGGCAGTCGCAGTCGCAGTCGCAGTCGCAGTCGCAGGAGCAGGAGCAGGAGCAGGAGCAGGAGCAGAAGCAGCAGCAGCAGGATCGGGAGGAGGAGTAGCAGTAGTAGTAGCAGCAGCAGTAGCAGTAGCAGCCGCAGCAGTAAACAGTTGTAGTACGAGTAGGAGTAGCACCAACAGCAGTAGTGGTGGTAGTGCTGGTAGTGGATAATCTGGTTTGCGCGGCAGCTTTCGGATGCGGACACGGGTACATATCACCGCTTAGACGGTCGGGTCGCCAGGTAGTTGTTGCATATGATGGTTGTGTGTGTGTGCGCACAGTTTTTGTGCATATGTGTTTATGATCATATGAATAAGTACGTGTATTTACATATATATATACAAATGTACACACACATTAATATAAAAGATTGTACACATTTACATATTCACATGTGCATATATATATATACATATAATATTTACATGGTATCGTGTATATGTGTGTATATATGTATACACGTGACTGTACATGTATGTATGTATATATATATATGTATATATGTATATGTTATATATATACACATGTGGTGTATACGTGTGTGTGTATATATATATATATGTACACGCGTGCATGCATGCATATATGAATCTACGTATATATATATGTATATATATACATATGTATATATATATATACATGTGTATATATGTATGTATATATGTGTGTATATATACACACATACACATGTGCTGTTTTGATTTCTATATATACACACACATACATGCATATATGCAGGCACATTCTTTGTTTATCTGCTGACCTATCTGTTTCCAATGTGAGAGATAGATGGCTGCGTGGAGATGTGCTTCTAGGGGCATCCTGTGAAGCCAAGAACTCGGTCATGCAAAGCTGGGCAAACACGGACTGTCAACTGTTTTGTCAACTGTTTGTTTAGGGTTTAGGGCCCTAAACCCTAAACCCTAAACTCTAAAGTTTAGGGTTTGGGGTTACACGGACTGTCGACTGTTTTCGGCTTCGCGAGTTTAGCTCCTTTCCAGTCCCTACGCGTCCCCGCGTCCGGAGAGTGACCAACAGGCTACTGCACCGGTACTACGTGCACACCTGGATACACAAGGCACTTGAGCCAACAGTTATTGGCATTCGAATCATATACGAACATTCAAAGAAGACTTGCTGTTCTGATCTCGCACAGGCACTCGCAGACACTCATGTCAGCTCACACTCCGCAATGTGAAGGAATCCCTAAGCCCTACACCCCTCACCCCCGGCCCGACCCCTGGTTCAGGATTTCATGAGGGTCCGAAACCTCGTGGGATCTTTAGGGTCTAAAAGGGCTTCCGGGCTTTAGGGTTTTGGGGGTTCAGGGTTTAGGGTTTAGGGTTTAGCACTATCTGGGGGGGGGGGGGGTTTAAAGTTTAGCCTGCAATAAACGCGCCACAAACCTAAAGCTGCTTTAGCTTTTCTGGCTTCCTGCCAGGATCCCTACGGCGGCAGGCGCTCTTAGCGAACCCAAGGGGTCCAAAGTGCTTGCATGGTAGAATGTAGGGTTTCTATATTTTGGAAGCCTGAGTTTGATGAGGGACAGTATCCCCGACAAGCAGCACCTAGGACCCTTTGGGGGAAGGCACAGGCTGGCGCAAGCACAGTGCGCAAAAGCGTGGCAGGTTTCGACGGGGAGCCTCCGTCCTGCTTCTAAAGGGGTCTATACTTAAGGGGGGGGTTCCCTAACAGGGATCTAGAGGGTACCATGTGGGTTCCGTTCCAAGGCTCAAGGTATGTATAGGGTAATTACCATGTGGGTTACGTAAGAAAGGGGTCTGTAATAGGGCACTATGTGGGTTAGTTTAAGGTTCAATGTAGGGCTTCCGGCCGTTGTCCCATGTTTAAGCACATTGCGGCAAAATTCCGTAGTTGAGGGAACGAGCTCCTGGGGCAGCTCAATAAGCTAATGCTTACTTATGATGTTCAGCGAGTGGCTGGGTGCTCTTCGTTTTGGACTTCGGGGGTGTTCTTCAAGGACATAGAAAATGGAAACCCTGCTGCCCTTTTAAACGGGTGGCGCTCTGGCCCGTTCGGCTTCCGTATTTGATGCGGTAGGTTCTCGAAAGAGCTTGACTGGAAACCCTCGTTTCGCACTGCCTTGGTATCTTGTGATGGATGACGGCTGGCTGCGAAGTTGGAAAGGGTCGGGGAAGGGGGACGGCCGGTTGCAAGTATGTTTGGAGCTTTCGGGCGGATCGCAACGGTCGTGTTCTTGATGATTGGTACTGCAATGGACCTTCACAAGCTTTCGCCTCACCCACAAGCTGCTACTTTGTCATAAGTAACAGCTTGCGCACCGCTGGCCGGGTGCGGGGCACGCTGCATGAGAGTGAAAACTCGGAGTCCCTTCGGCCAACGTGCCTTCGGCACATGACAGTGGGGCGATGGGCTACTGCGCTCACTGGGGGACTCAGGACAAACCGGAGAACTTGTAATAGTTGCCGGTGTTGCCGACATGCAGCGTTAGGAGGGGAGGCCCAGCAAAAATGGCCCAGAACCCCAAGATACCCTAAACTCTAAACCCGGTAACCTTAAACTTAAAACCCTAAGCCCTAAACCCTATGCTGTTGTGGAGGTCTGCATGAGTGCTGACAAGCTCGGGCCGCGAGTTCTGACAGAGGAGTGCCCACTTCCGTTGCCATTCGCATCTTTCTGGAGGGGGTATGTTGCCTTAAGCCCTAAATCCTGAACCCGAAGGCCGAAGCACTTAAACCTTAAACCCTCAACCCTTAAACCCGAAACCCTGAACCGGAGACCCTAAGCTCTAAACTCTCTAACCCAGACCCCCGGGAGGATCCAAAAAGTAGATCCCTTAAGGGGGTTCCTACAAAGTACCCTTTAGTAGTTAGGGTCCCAAATTGGGGGATCTGCTTTTTGGATCCTCCCGAAGGTCTGGGAAGGTGGACCCCCGAAATTAAGTCCACGGTTTTCTGGCTCCCCGCGCTGGTTTAGGGTTTACTGTAGGGTTTAGGGCCCCCAAAGCCCCCTAAGCCCTCCTATATCTTGAGAAACCAAGTGCTCGGGACTGCCGTCGACTTTATTTTTGCAATTTCCACTGGGAGCTTTTTGCCGCAGAGGAATCTCTATACCCTAAACCCTAAACCCTAAACCTTTACCAGAGGGGCCCTTTTTCAAGGATCCCCTGTACTCTCCGCGTCCCCGGAGAGCCCAATATCCCTCCTGCATTGAAGTATAAGGGACTCTATCTTATGATTCAGTCTAGTAATCTAACATTATGACTTAAAATTAGTATTATGGTCTAAGATTTAGAGTCCCTATTCTGATGAGTTAAGCTACATCCCCAGGTTGAGGGGTATTGGGACTCTGTGGGGCCTTACATTGAGACAGGCACACATCTCCTAAGGTTGGCTTTCCTTCACATGGGTAGTTCTCTAAATTAGGATCCCCCTAAACCCTAAACCCTAAACGCTTAGCCCTAAACCCTAAACCTTAAACCCTGATTAGGGTTTAGGGACTTGCTTCTCCGGAGTTTGTTTCCGAACTGCGCAGCGGCTACCCTCAAACAGGAAGCCCAGGACAGGGTCCAAGAAAGCTTCCCAATTCCCCACGCACCCCGCCGGCCTGAAGAAGTTCCGAGAGCCTTCCTTCGGGAGCTTAGGGTTTAGTTTAGGCTACATGGGTTTAGGGATCGGTCTAAGGTTTAGGGTTTATAAGGGCTTCAGGCTGACCGAAAGGTCTGCGCTTCAGTCAATTTCTTCTTCATCTTGAACAGCCACCCAGCGTTCCTCGGCGACTGTCTCGTCTCTCTTAAGCGGCCTCTGTGCACACGCTTGAGTTCTGAGAGTACCATAAGCACTTTCCCAGATACACTGAAGCCTGCACTGTACCAACAACATCCTCCTGAGGATTCCTCATTTTCGTTCTACCATCATATGGTATGGGTAGTTCTCTATATTCGGGTCCCGTTTAGGGCCCTTTTTATAAGGGTGCCGTACTACCTTTGGGGACCGAAAAAGGGGCCCTAATTTCGAGAACTACCCATATACTCCCACAGCCCTACTCTGAATGCCATCTGTTACCCTCACCCCGGAGCTTGCATACAGCTCCACGCAGAAGCCCAAAAAGGAAGATTCAGAAACCGTACGCCTCGAAGACTACGCCTCGAATACGAAGCACTAAGCCTTAACTACTGAACAAGGCTGAGACCCTTCTGAGCCAGTGTTAAAGCAGAGCTCCGCCCCAATCCCACAATTATGAGTTTCCCGAGCCCCTGAACCCCTACTCTGGTTTGGGCCCTGAGCCCTGAGTTCTAAGAGCAGGGAAACGTGTTTTCCCCTTATGTTCTAAGCCGATTTGCCGCCATGGATGGATTTGGCGATGCGCTGCTGGGGACAGTGCAGCTGGGATGAAGCTTCAGGGCTTCAGGGCTTGAGGGTTTAGTTTTAGGGCTTAGGGCTTAAAGGTTTCGGGTTTCAGGGTCCGCGCTGCAATAAGGGGTGTTGCCATAAAAAAGACCCCAAAAGGGCACTATAGGGGCCTGAACAATTAGAATGGGGTTTTGGGGTATATTTATGTTACAATTATAATAGGGAACCCCCGAAACAATATCGGAAATTATTCAGGCCCCTACACTAGATCTGTTCGGCCACAGGAGGGGCTTACAAGGGCGCCAAGGGATTTGGTGGGTTTGGGGGGCTTACGTTCCGGTTTGGAGCGGTGAAGGTTCAGTATGGATACATGAATAGTCACTAATACTAGCCCTTCGGGATCCTTATCATAACGATACTACACTGTACCCAAAAGCCTGTTGAAACTGCCCGTCAGACGGAGCAGGAAACAAGCCGTGGACTAAGAACGTCTGAATGTCCGAAAGTCTCCCGAACTGTACAGGAATTGCTTCAGATTAATGAGCTTCCTATAGTCTTTCGTGGAGAGTGACTCAAGTCGCATGGGGGATCCCTGGGGCCATATGGGCCCAAACCCTAAACCCTAAACCTTTAGCCCTAAACCCAAACCTGAACCCCAAGAACTTTCAGTCTGCATGGCTGCCGTGGACGCACTGATGCACAGTCAGAAATAATTAAGGTTCGTAAATTTTGCGGTTTAAAATTTGGGGGCTCGGGTGCGGACAAAAACCGAGTAGCAAGCCAAAAACAAAGACTACTTGGTAGCTGGGTAGGTAACGTTTCACTTATCTTTCTCGCAGCCCTGCCGAAGCAAGGTTGATCCTAAACCCTAAACCCTAAACCAAACCCTACACCTTCTTGTGCTTCGGGATGTCCGCGTTTCTGACCGACAGATGTCTGTGAAGTTTTCTGTGCCTTTAACCCATACCAATTACATGTTGTGGTCCCTATATGATATGACAGCACCCTTATCATATTCACCCGTGATCACGGAACCATTACAACAGCCTTTGTAGAACCCTTTGAGGAACCCTTGAAGAAACCATTGTCTAATTAGATAGGCCCCTATATTGCTGGAGCTAGTGCCAAGAACAGGAGCCTATTCCTGCTGCTTTTCGTCGAGGGGTCTCTCATATAGAAGCCTTACACTATTCCTCAGAGTTTAAGCTTATACGATAAGAGTTACTATCACGCATATCGTAAGAGTTTAGTACGGAAGCCTGACTCGTATACTCTAATAACCACCCAAAGCCCGATTCTGATCAATGTAGCTCCTGTATTATGTTTTCAAACGCTTATCAGCAACCCGTGGTAGCCGGCGATGACTAGTGACACATGGAGATTTCCGAACAATTAGTTGTTCTCTTTGGTTTTGGTTGTTTGGCATCTGCGGATACAGGGGGAGCTCGCTGTTGTGCTCGGGTAGTCTCGGGAGTGATTGGCACAAAATCGCTCAGAAATGCTACGGGTGCTTGTATAGACCTTAATTCTTAGAACAGGGCTACACGGTACAATGCAACATACGGGCAATCGGGAGCGCTGAAGAATATTGCAGCCCTGCTTTGAACAACTGCATCCCGCGACGGACAAGGTCCACTAGCATCCCCGAACTCCCGAATCCGAATCCGGGGCTTGTTTAGGGTTTAGGGTTTGGGGTTTAGGCTTTAGGTTTGAAGGTTTAGGGTTTGGGGTTTAGGGTTTGAGGTTAGGGCTTTGCTGTCGACACATTTTCCTGCCGAGGCTGCTTGCGCAGTTGCCGGTGCAGCCACCCGAGGTCGCCTGGGCCTGTCGCATCACCTGTTTAAGGGGTTACTTGTAATTGTGGAGAGAGCGAGAGAGCGAGAGAGCGAGAGAGAGAGAGAGCGAGCGAGCTCATTTCGCTCATTTCGGGCGTAGGTTCCGGAGAGAGAGATTTACATACATATATGTAGAAAAAAGATAAATAAAATGTAAATATAAATCTTTGTATAGATATACATATAAATATAAACATGAATTTAAATGTAAGTTAATTTAGATATAAATAAAATTATAACTATAAATATAAATATAAATATAAATAAACATATAGATAAATAAATAAATAAATATAAATATATATATATATGAATAGATGCATAGATATGAAATATTGTAAGTAACTCACTATCCACCATAACTACAGGAGGGCTTGAAGATTCAGGATTCGGGTTTAGGAGTGACGGGTTTAGGAAGGAGATTTGTTGAGGGTTCAGGGTTGAGGGATGAGGGCTTTGGGTTTAGAAATTAGGGCTTAGGGGTTTGGGTTTAGGGTTTAGGGCTTAGGGTTTCGGGCTTAGGGTTTAGGGTTTAGGGCTTAGGGCTTAGGGCTTAGGGTTTAGGGTTTAGGTCGACGTTCAAACTCACTCATATGCTTGGTCATCTCGATTGACATAGGTGGGTGAGCACGAGGAAGAGTATGGGTGCAGAGCCACGGCTTCGAAAAGAACGACTACAATGGCAGTCCATCATGATTCCTCCACAGTCCATTCATCTCCATCAAATCTATCCTAGTCCCTAAACCCCAAACAACGTGCTTTTTTATCCAAAACCCTAGTTGACTGAGGCATCTTTGCTGGACTTTTCTCGCGTGACATGCTCAAAGTCCATCGAATCTTATTCCACCATGAAGAAAGGCCTCAATCTCGTGGCCTGAATAGCCAAGAATGCCATGTCTTAGGACTCATAATTGTAGAGTACATAACCTTGACCGCCCCCTTCGAATTATTCAGGCTTCCATACTGCTGATGATATGAATCCTGCCTTACCTGAAAGACCCTAGACTATGGGAATTATGCCATACTCCTTATTATG
Source organism: Symbiodinium necroappetens (assembly GCA_905231915.1). Taxonomy (NCBI): domain Eukaryota; class Dinophyceae; order Suessiales; family Symbiodiniaceae; genus Symbiodinium; species Symbiodinium necroappetens. The sequence continues at coordinate 16,755 of CAJNJA010075597.1, forward strand.
GGTACTGCAGGATTTATATCATCAACCCTAAACCCTAAACCCTAAACCCTAGTTCCTCTCATTTAAGAGTTCCTTTAAGGGTTCAACCGTAGTTTTGCAGACGAGGGTTCTGCAACCATTAGCATGCTTGGACCGGATGTTTACCGGCAGAGACCTGAGGGTTAGCTTGAGGGCTGAGGGTTTAGGGTTAGGGGTTTAGGGGTTTAGGGCTTAGTTGTTTAGGGTTTCGGATTTAGGGTTTAGGGTTTAGGGATAAATTCATCGTCTTGCGGCGGTTTAAGTGAAGAGCGGGCCTGCATGGGTGAATAGGGGGAGATGGAAGATAGGTCAGATCAACAAGTCGTTGGTAACCCCAGCCGTATACTTCTCGAGCAGCCAAGCAGTCCCATGCAAATAATGTTTTGGTTTCAAGGCCCTAAACTTTAAGCACCTAAGCATAAGCCCTAGCTTCGTTGAGTGATGTTGGGCTCGTACTTCTTGGGAGTTTTTGGTTCCACAGTTCCGGCTGATCTCTGGGGAAAGGTTTAGGCATCCAAAATTAAGGTAGGCTGTTAGGGCTTTAGGGTTTAGGGCTTCAGGGATTTCGGGCTTTGGGAGTTTAGGCTTTAGGGTTTAGGGTTTCCAGGGCTTTGGGGTTTAGGGTTTAGAGTTCGGTTCCAGACCTTAAATCCCGAAGCCTAAACCCTATACTCCCTCTTGGGTCTGGAACCAATCCTCCTGCGCAGCCACACTGTGTGGATTTATGCGGCTACGCAACCTCTCGGCACCTACAGCTGTACGGTCAACGCTACCGCACATGCTCAACCGGCACGTTGGGTTGGCCCGGGGCCGGGGACAAGAGGTACACGTTGCGCTCTTTTCTTGATCGGCGAGGGCAGTGGCTTGCATCGCTACCCAGTGTAGTGGGGCAAAGTTTACGCCTTGTTTGTCCCGTGCCAGTTGCTACCAGGGAAGCACCTCACCCTAGTGATCATGATTCTGCGCCCACTGCCCCGTTTTTGAATTCCAGGACTTGGCCCGCCTAGGCTGCGTAATGCCTAAGTTTTGGATCTTCGCGGATCTTGTCCCAAAAAAAACCAAGTTCGGGGTTCCTCCTGAGCAAGGAGAAGGCCTCCCCCCACCTGAGAATCATGGGATCCCTTGTCAGAGCTTGATAAGACACCGGGGTCCGGTAATTTACCTAAGCGCCTTAGCCAGCACAAAAGGGTTTCTGGAGTATCTTGCAGTCTTGAAGTCCTTTGCCGTAGTTAGACCGAGGAGCCCTACGACCTTCTTGAAGCCTTCCTTATCCTATAAGCCGAAAACCCTAAAGCCCTAAACCCTAAAACCTTAAAGCCCAACCTTAAACCCTAATCCCTAAACCCTAAACCCTAAACCCCTGAAGCCTCAAAGCCCGGAAAGCCCAAAGAGCCGCCCCTTGATCGCCTTTTTGGACTGGAGGTGCTCTTCTTCGTACCAGGTGATGACGAGGAGCCTTGACTGACCCCGAAGCTTGCTAGAAGGGTTAGGGTTCAGGGTCTAGGGTTCAGGTCCTAGATGGTTTGTATAAGTGGCGATATAAGATATACAACTCGATTCTAGAATGCCGGGATTATGATGAGGATTTCCATTACAAGGGTTACCACAATTATCAGGGTTGCTAGATTACTGGTTTAAGGGTCATTGTATGGGCAGACGTGTCGGGTTAAGGGTTCACGCGTTCGGTCTCCTACCAAACCACTGCAGAATCGGCACAAGATGATATCGAGCCGAAACCTTAAGCCCCCAGACCCTGCTGATGACAGCGGCTTGGAGCAATTTTCCACAAGCCCCTGTTCTGATAGTATGGCCCCTACGCCCTACACGCTCAACCCTTAAATCTTAAACCCTACGCCCCTAAACCATAAAGCCTCCTGCATAGGCCTCGGCGCCACAGCTGAGTTTGGGGTTTAGGGCTTGAGGGGTTTGGAGTTGAGGGCTTAGGGCCAAGGTTAGGCTTTAGGGCTTGAGGAGTGTAGGGTTTTAGGGTTTAGGGTTAAGGGCTTGAGGCGTTTAGTTTTTGGGGTTTAGGGCTAGGAGGTTTACGGTCTCTAGACATTAGGGGCTTAGGGTGTAATGGCTTAGGGCATGGATATAAAGAGAGTGTTATGGCACAACATTCTCCGCCATTGGGACACCTTCGCCAACCACTTGTATTTTCGTGCTTCTATACAGGGGCTGTCGCTACAAGGGAATCCCAAATCCCAAACCCCTGAACCCTACACCCTAAACCCTAAACCCCTGAACCCTAAACCCTAAATCCCAAATCCGGCACGCTAACAGCCCCAGGCCCCGAAGGCTCTGTGCTTTTCCGACTATCTGTTGCCCTTTCGGCGACAACCTCTTATTCAAAGAGAGGATGTTTTTCAAGACAAGCCGCGTGAACCCAGTACAGGAAGAGCAGGGGTCATGAACATTTAGATTAAGGATTAAGGGTTTTGGGGTATACTGTATCAGAATGACATGGGGACATGGGGACTATGAGGGAATTCAATTGCCTACAGCAGCTCTGGAAGGGACCCTTCAATAAACCGCGGACCCTTACTACCCTAAACCCTAAGCCCTAAACCCTAAACCCTAAGCCCTAAACCCTAAACCCTAAACAAACCCTAAGCTCTAAACCCTAAGCCCTCAACCCTAAACCCTAAACCCTAAATGCCCTACACCCTCAGCCTAAGCCACCGGAGACTTCGGGCGAAGGAGCAGGATGCGGATGCACCCGACGACGAAGAAGGGCCTGAGGTGCGTCCGGCTTTTGCAGCTTCCTTAAACCTTAAACCCGAAATCCTGAACCCTATAATAGGGTTTAAGGTTTAGGGTTTAGGGTTAAGCCCCAAGCCCTGAATCCTAAACCCTCAACCTCCTAGTAGCACCCTTTGACCTTGTCTCTTGGGTTTAGAGGGTCAGGAGGAATCTGAAGAGGACCAGGCTACCCTTAGGAGGGCTTGGTGATGCCCGGCTTGTTCGGGGGGGTTCGGAGAGTAGGATGTTCGGGATCAGGGTTCACTTGCTCGGGTGGGCTCGCTGGCTTGAGGGCTTAAGGTTTAGGTTTAGGGTTTAGGGTTTAGGGTTTAAGGTTTAGGGTTTACGGAAGTTTTTGATCGGGCTAGGGCTGGAGTGGGGCGGTGTGGGTTGGGAACCCGGGCTGGGCTGGGCCTTCACCGGGCTGGGGGCGAGCTGAGTGGGGTGACTGGGTTGTCAGAGGAAGTCTAGGGTTTAGGGTGACCAGGGGTTCTGCTCGCAGTAAGAAGTCAGGATGCAAAGGTCTGTGATGAATTCGGGGATAGCTCAGCCCTATAGCAACGATGCTTAAGCTCCTGAGCACCAATGTTATTGACAATGAGCCCCTGGCCCAGCCCCAGCAACCCAAGACCCTAAACCCCAAACCCTAAACCCTAAACCCTAAAGCACAAACCCTAAACCCTAAACTTAACTCTAAACCCTAAGCCCTAAACCCTAAACCCCTGAGTTTTGAGGTAGCTCCGAGCGATCGCAGGACGAATTCGAACCCGAATCATCGCGGGACGACTTCTCCATCCTGCGCGTCGGGGGCCGAATGTAGGGTCTCTTTAGGGTTTAAGTACGTTGGGTTTGAGGGGGGGTGCGGTTTAGGGTTTGGGGTTTAGGGCTTGGGGTGTAGGGTTTAGGGTTTGGGGTTCAGGGTTTAGGGTTTGGGGTTCAGGGTTTGGGGTTTAGCATTTAGGGTTTGGTGCAGTGGCAAAAAGGATTGTTGAGGGGGTTTTGAAGGGTTTTTTCAACAGCCGTGTGTTGTAGCTGCCTTCATCGAGTGACATTGGTGACGCGTTGGCTGTAACGGGGCGAGTCATGATATACGTAGAGTGTTGCAGGATGCCAGAACCAGACTACACCTTTATGGGAATTCTGTTTGTGCGGAAATGAGAGTTGGAGGAAGCATACTACAGGAACATAGCAACTGCACCAGGGCTTCGGCACGCGTACATTGGTGAGTATGCAGAGCGCAATTGCAAGCGCACATATAGAAAGAGTCTGCGGACTAAGGACATTGCAATGTCGTGCAGTTCAGGTTTAATGTGTCTGTGTATCTAACTACGAGCTAGTGCTTGCAGGAGGTTACATGGGAACTGGCAGGGCTTTGATTTCGGGACGGCAGGCTCTCGGAGCGGGTTGAAGCGTCTAGGGCTTAGCTTGCTGTGAGCTCTTGAGGCTGCTACTTTCTTTTCACTGCCAGTGCAGGTCTCATGCACAGTCTGACCATCTCCATATACCTGCGACTTGATGCTTCAACATAATGCAGTCGACATGCAACGCGCTGATTATTGCAGCTGGTGCAGTTAGCAACCACAGCAAGACTGCTACGGCGCCGAAATTGACGTCAGCTGCTGCAGTCTGTGAACATGCACACCGCTGAAGCACAGTCACTGGCAGCATGATAGCAATACATCGCGCAGTATGTGCACTCCGACTGGGAAGCGGTTGCATGTAAGATGTGGCAGAGGCTCACATTGCGTGACTTGTGGAAATACTGCCGGCTTGGGTACGAATCACCCCAACCGTTTATGGCAATTGATGGCCCGCTGTTCGTGCTCACCATCATGTAATCACGTTGCACATAGAACGCTCCAACAAGATGCGCCTTTGTGATGCTCATCGACATGAATATGAAGACTTTTCGATGCACCAACTACTTCTTCACTGCTCGTGTAGCTCAGCTCAAGAGAGAGAAAGAGAGAGCGAGAGAGAGAGAGAGAGAGAGAGAGAGAGAGAGAGGGAGAGAGGGAGAGAGAGAGAGAGAGACAGAGAGAGAGACAGAGACAGACAGAGAGAGAGAGAGAGAGAGA
>CAJNJA010075608.1:5790-21591 GCA_905231915.1 Symbiodinium necroappetens
TTAAGGGTTCCTTTAAGGGGGTCCTTTAAGGGTTCTCTGTCCGATAATCCTACACCCCTAAACCCCTAAACCCTATAAACCCCAAAACCCTAAACCCTGGTCCGAAAAACCTCCCCGCGAAGGCCTCAGAGTGCAGCAGAAGAATCCGCAGAAAACCCCAGGCCCGAACACTTAGGGTGTTTTTGGCGGCGTTGCTTGTGTCCAAAGACGCACTCCCAAATTCTAGCATGCGGCCTAGAGGTCAGGCCAATAGCTGCCACGCGCTTCGCGCAACGGCTTTTCGGGTCCCAGTAGAAACCGGGCGCCCTTGTACACGGTGGCCAGGCCGCCAACCGCGAAAAAATGCTCTTCCGCATCCAAAAAAGCGTTCTCGACGATATGGGCTGTAAGCTGCACCATTGGTCTAGCCCAATCGGAGTCTTGCAAGTTTGAACGCCAGGCTATCCCCTGCTCAACCATCGACAACCATTGCTGTGCGTAAGTGGGGACCTGTGCAAGCTGAAACAGCTGTGTAGCATCAGGAATCTGGTTGCAGGGAGCGGGCGCCTGATCAACTGTGGGTCGAAGAGTAGCCCACCACGGCGAGGGCCCCACCAGAGGAACTGGCGGGGTGGCATTTGGTGCCAGCTGCATTCGTGGCAACACGCCAATATCTGCTTGTTGATATGCAAACGCACAAGAGGGAGACCGGCGAAAATGTTCTTTCAACCGATCTGTCGACCAATACTGGCGTCGGCATATTTCGCACACCGTGCCCCAGGCTTCGGACGCTAGCGCACGAACAGCGTGCTTCTTGGCACGGTGAACAGCCAAACGCGCCGCACCAGAAAAGGCGCGTCCGCAGTCATTGCATTTGAAGGACAGCGGCGCAGAGGTACCCGCCTTCAGAGTAGTGAAAACCAAGCCATTTGCACTCACTTGGTCATGGGCGCGTGCTTTGGCCAATGCAGCCGGGATAAGGTCATCCCTGCTTGCTAAGCAAGCCCGACGGAACTTGCGCAGCATGTTGGCAGTGGCCTTTTTGTCCAGTGGCCAGCATTCAACCCACGTGACAGTGCAACAAGCTCCCGCAAGGTAAGCCCTGAGAGCATGGCAGTCAAGGACAGCAACTATCACTCGCAGGTCAGCAGCAACTGCATGAAGCCACGCTGTTTCAAGGGCAAGGCAGTGCTTCAAATAAGGATCTGCCTTCAGGCTGAGTTGCGACAGAAGCCTGACTCGCTGCACCGCAAGAGCCTCCCCGGGCGTCAGTGCACCTGTCAGTGCACATATCTGGGCCTCATTGAGCCTCCTACAGGGCACACCATGCAGGGGCCGAACACTGCCTCTAAGGAAGGACATGTACGTCTTTTGAAAGACCGAGGAGTTTTGCCCTTCGCTGATGGCCCAAGTGCCAGCACCATGCATGAACTTAGAAAGAATCATGCCTGCCAGCAGATTCTGGCGCTCAGCCAGACTGAGGTGACTGTTGCACAAGATGCGGCGTTGGAAAGGGCGGTAGACGTCTCTAGCAAGCTGTCCCCGGCGCTTAACGTCACTGGCAAACGCGGCCTGAAAACCTCGAAGACTGCCAAGATGGACATAATCATCGACACATCGGAGGCTTTGCGTGGCACCATCTGGAAGCACCACAGGAATGCAGGCAGCCAAGTCGACCATGACTTGAGCTCTAGCTTTGGAGGAACCGGGCCCATGCCAGCACACAATGGTCTCCGTTTTGCCAGCAGAGAAATTGACCCCAATACCCAGCACAGCGAAGTACTGGCTAATGAGCCGCATGGCCTCAGCCACATCGTCCCGAACCTGAAGGGCCTCGGGTGACGTCAAAAGGAGAGTGACATCATCGAGCCAGGATTGGGGCGAGGCCCGGATGTCTTGATCGCCGACTCGGATGACAGCTGATATGCCACGGTCATCAAGATGCTGCTGAAGGCATCTTATGGCAACTTCGGCGATGAATTGAAAGAGCAGGTCTGCCATCGGGGACCCCGGCACCGTTCCCTGAGTCGTTCGGTAGACCTCCGAGTCAGAGAGGTCAACTGAGAACCACGTGTCAGTAAAGGCAGCCTTCAACAAACGGATAGAAGCTTCCGGTACATGTGCCCTTTCAAGGGCTCCACAATCGCCCATAGCACAGCAAACCCTCTGTCGCACAGCATCATCAAGAGCAAGGCTGGCAATGTGGCTGTGGAGTGCTGCAGCGTCGGCGGTGAAAAGGTGCGCACGGCGGGCTGCATAGAATGCAGAGATACCATCGATAAAAATGGCAGCCCCTGGCCGTTTCGTGCTCCGCAGCATTGCAAGATGTGCCTGGACAGCGAGGGCCGGAACTTCAACGGGGAAGCCTGGCCGAGATCCTCCAACCGTAGGAACGGTAATCTTCTCAAAAGCATCCGCAAGGCCACGTCGCGCCGCCTTGGTGACAGCTTTGCCAGCAGGCTCAGCCAGGGCGATGGACCTATAGCCCTCGACCCGGTCCTGCGGCTTGGAAGGTTTGGGGATCGGGTGTGCCTTGAGGCCAGTCCAGAGCAGTGGCAAGCGGCCGCGGCTCAAAGATTTGAGCATCAAAGGCATATGCATAAGTGCCGCCTTGGCTGCGCAGGCTGAGTATGCTTCTGGCGGAATTCCAGATATGCCGGGCGCCTTTCCGGACTTCAAAGATGCGAACGCCCCACAGACATCGGCAAGGGCAGGAGCATCACCGATGCAAACAGACGGCACCTTGGCACAAGGAAAGCTGGGCACCAAAGCAAGCTCGACAGTGGATGCCTGCTCGGCCTTGGCAAAGTGCTTACCAAAGTGCTGGAGGACAAGGTTATGATCCGTAACAAGCCCATCACTTGTCTGCAAACTCGTCGGAACACCCCCAACAGCACGGCGCCCAGACCTCAAAATGGACCGGAGCTTTTTTGCCAAGGCAGCTGGGCCCTGAAGACGGCAGTCCTGGTAGGTAAGCCTCACGAACTCCGCCTCATCAGCCTGATGCGCTCTACGCAAATCCCTGGCAATCTGCTGCATCCCTGCAACATGCGCAGCAGCTGCATAGTCAAAAGCCTTCTGCCGCCGCACATGAGCAGGCGGCGAAGCAACAGAATGACCTTGCCATGCTCGCATACACTGCAGTAGAATCCACCTAGTATGCAGGGCAGCCCGCCGGCGATGAATGCGACGCTGCTGGCGCTTAGCCAAGAGTAATCGCCAGGTGGCGGCTGACATTGCCGGCTTGCGCGGTCGCTGCGCGCCGGCAAACTGAGTCATCAGGCCACGCTGGAGATGCTCGTTGATGATACGCAAATGTTCGTCAGGACCAACAGTCCAGGGAATGCTTGGGGCCGCATCATAGATGGCTTGCAACCGTTCCTTGCCATCGGGGGTTAGCATGGCAACACGGTCCAAAGTCATGGATGTACGGGGAGGCCGAAGGACTCGAACATGATAGTCAGCAAAGACAGGCTCATGATCAATGCCAGCATGGGTATCAACGATGGGCAGGAGACCCTGGGCAACAATCGAGGAGCCCCAGGAGGCCGGTCCAAGAATATAGTCCAGGCACGCCCCGGCCGCCAGCACGCCCGAAGGGGGTCTCCAGGTAACTCTTGGCAAACCGCTGGCCTCGTAAGCAGCCGTACGTTGCAGACCGTGCTTCTGCATGAGCTCTGCCAGCGCATGCGCGTTGCAATTATCCGGGGCCTCATCAGCATTGCTAAGGCAGTGCCTGGCATTGGCATCAAGCAGCAAGATAGGCTGGAAACCCGGAGGCAGGGCCTGAAGCCGCTGGTGCAACATCTGCCACCATTGATCACGCAAAGGTGCAGCCGTGACAGCGGTGGGGCTATGTCCAACAAGGAAGGCAAGGAGCTGGTCACCGAGCCGCGTGTGCACTTCAAGCAGGCGCGCATGTTGAAAGACTTTGCGAAAGCAAGCACGCTGCCAAGGGCCGGCACTTAAATTGAACCAGGCCTGGCAGCCTAGCTGTCCATCAGGGGCTGGGCCCCCAAATCGCAGGATACCATCAACCTGGGCTGTATCGAGTAATTCCTGCCGGGTCTCTTGGAGGCCAAGAACCCCAACTTCATTCGCCCGCATATACTGCGAAAGGCATTGGCGTTGGAGGGCAGCCTTACACGATAAAGTGTTATAACTGACCAGGCGAAGACAGAACTCAGAGCATTGCGGAGGCGCCGAGTTGAGTGACAGCGCCCACCCAGCTGGAGTATCAGGCGGCGGCTCTGAGGGAGAAGGCACCACCGGGATCGTGTCGCCGTCCTCATCGACAGCTGGCCACTCCCGGGAATGCTGGCTGGCTTGGTACAGCCACAGCCAGTCGAAGGCATGCTGATCAACGTAACTCGGTACCTTATCATCACCAACCGGCACACGCGCACCAACATGCGTGAAGACACGCTTGGCAAGCCAATCGGCCAGTTCATTGATGGGGTGGCCCTGGTGCGAGCGCACGTGATGCATAGTGGGCCAACGACCCTCAACACCAGAACACATGTAAAGCCCTGTCGTGGCACGTCCAAGGGGAGTGGAGGCACCAGATGACGACTGCCCCCCAGCAACACAAGCGGCAGACTGGCAATCATAAAAGATGGTGGTCGGGACAGACACAGTAGCTGCCGTGCCCAAGGCAACGAGCTGCGCAAACAGTTCCCCCTCGAAAGCCGAAGAGACCTGGATGGGTTCAGAGACAATGTCCGCCAGATATCCGATCCATTTCCACTGATCAGCAAAGAGGCCCAGGCACACCACTGCAAAGGAGGCGGTCTGGCCTGCATAGGAGCCATCAAGATAGAACATGAGTGCAACGGGCTCTTCAGCGCAACCAGCAGATTCAATAGTATCCAAGAAGCGCTGGGCAGCCGGATGGATATCTGACGCAACGGGCTTCCTTCGACAGTAGTGACAAAGGTCAAATCCCGCCAGGGCCAGTTGCCGGGCATCCAAGGGCAAGCCAATTCGAAGAACACCATCCGAATGGTCGTCGGCGGGCTCACGAGCTTCAAGGCAGGCGGCAATGGACACAGAGACCTTGGCAGTGGGTCTGGGCACTGGTGCCGCAGGGGGCATAATTTCTGCCACATTACTTGTCACATTGCTGTCCGGCAGCAGAGAATCAGGCCTGCCGGTAAGGGAGTGTGCCATTTTTGGAGCAGCCGGTAGTATCCGCCTTCCAAAGGGAGTGGGAACGGAACATCTTGCTGTTGCCACCCCTTGCATTGTAGGGTCTTCACACGGAAGCTGCATGGGAGGGGCCGCAGTAGAAAGGCAGCGCTGGCCAGACATTGAAGAGCCAGATGAGACAGAGTCGAAAATTATCTGCCGTCTGGTAGCAGGTGATAAACTCAACTGCACAAGGCTGGTTCCACTCGATGCCCCTACATCTGGATCTGGGTTGGTCCCCGAGCCGCCGACTGGCGGGCGTCGCAGTTGGCCACTGGAGGCAGCCTCAGAGGGTGGGCGCTCGGCGAGAACCCTGTCACGGCTGCACAACATGAAGTGAGCTCCTTGACAAATGCGGGCAGGAGAGCGGTAGGTCATGCCCTCCGGTGCGGGAATAGCCTCCAAGTTGACAACACTGCCCGGGGCAAGATGAATCATGCCATAGGACAGCGCCGCAATCGGATCGGAAACCACAAATGTCCAATAGGTGGCACGGGGAGGCAGAGCCAGAAAGATCGCAGCGGCTGTAGTTTGGGCTGTGGAGCCTGCATCGAAGAGTTCAAAGGGCTCATCAAAGAGGCCCGTGCCTTGTAGCAGTTGCGTTGCCTGCTGGATGCCCGGGGTGAGTGGAGTGTCCAACCAGATACGGTGAGGGGCTCGACCCTGCTGGAGTATCCATACCACTCTTCTTTCAGCGTGCGGGGTGCCCATAGCTTCTGTGCGCGCTGCGAGGGCATAGTCAAAGAACTCACTGAAGCGACGGTTGCTGTTGCGTATGTGTACATGCTGAACCGTTGTACCTCCAACCAACTGCAATGCCGGCAGGTACATTGGCACAGAGAAGAACCTGAGCTCATGCACGGCCTCTAGCAAGGGGCCAAAGTGCCGTGTGACCGAAGTGTACCTGGTGTTGTGAAGGATTTGTACGTAGTCCCCTGTAACAAGGACACGCCTGTGTACAGGAGCCGGCATCCCATTGATGTAGACCACCATGCCTGCACGCCTCTGAGCGTCCGCCAAGACATCCTCTGGAAACGTCCCAAATGGCAAGGTCATGGAGTGTAATTGCAAAACTTCACTTCCTGGGTCTACCAGGACCGTCACGTGGTCTGTGACTGGCTGTGGGACCGCCAAAAGCGGTATCACAAAGTGTCCGCGGTCAGTCGTTCTTGGCATCACTGGTGACAGCTGCAGGTGAAAGCTCTGACGGAGTCGGCCCAGCCCTATGAGCCCACGAAAGAGCTCGGCCAACGTCGCACGAACATCCACATCTTGCATAGGCTGTACAGTGGATCTGACCGTGACCCCTGCACTAACTATCACGAAGGAGACCATTGGCACCTGCGGCTGCATGGCCGTGGTAGTAGCGCTAGTTGAACTGCACTGGAGTGGCCACATCGGTGGTGGCGCCTGAAAGGACCCCAAGGGTTGGGGAGGCACTGGATCGCACCGGGCCTGCACAACCAGCCACTCCAAGGCCCGCACGTTATGAGGGAGCTGATCGTAGATGTGGCCTTGCGAGTCCTGAACATAAAGCCTGTCGGTGTTCCAGGGCTCGGCCAGTCGCTCGTGCAATGTTGGCTGTGACTGCAAGGCCCTATCCAGGATGTCCCGCAAAGTGGCTCCGGGCCGCAAGGGGATGGGAATGATTTCCCCTCCGAAAGGGCGCAAATCTACTGGGATGATGTCACCTTCGTCACCTTGGCCCTGCTCAGTAATGATAATCTGGGGCACGGGGACCCCTGCCAAAGGTGTCATGAGCATCTGCGCATGCCGCGGCGGCTGTTCAAATTGGCGGGCTGCCATAGCACAAAAGTCAAGAGCACTCCAAGCAGTGGACCCCACAAGTCTCACTGGAGGAAAGTCCTTGGTGAGCATTACGAAAGGTGTTTCTTTCTTGATCTTGGCATCTAGTCCCTCAAACAGGCACATGTGTCCAAGCGGCATGTGAGCACCAGGCTCAGTCGCAATGCAAATCGGCGTGAGGGCGGTGCCTGAGAGAGCCATCGGGATGTGTGTGGGCTGAAGCTCAAGTTCAAAGCCCAGCAACCTGGGAGGATGAGATTGCATGGCAGTGGTGGTAGGAGTGGTGCTGGCCCCTGCCCTACAGAAGTCGGCAATATGGAGGCCAACCAATTGCAGCCATTCATGGTCAGTCACCGGTTCAGACAAGGCATCAAAAACACGGCCCTTAGCATCCCGAAACCTGAGCTCATTCGGATTGAGACCTGCCGAAAGAATTGAGCGGCGTCCCTGCCGCGCTGTGCTGAGCTGATCGATGACATCCTGGACAGTGCTTCCCGGCGCTGCCGCAAAAGTATATACGAAGAGCCCGAAGTCGCGCAAATCCAGGGGCAATGCAAAAACATGCCGGTCTGTACCTGCCTCTGTCAGGGTAATCTGTGGTTGTGGCAGGGAAGGCATCGGGGTGTCAATCACTTGCACCGCTTTGGTGCGCGTCCCTGCGCTAGCAACTGCGTCGGCAACGCAGTCCATGACACTCCATCGGTCACCTCTGAGCCTAGACCTGGCGTGGAAAGTGGTGTCAAAGACTGAGAAGCGGGAAGGCCCCTCCGCATCCACAGCTGTTGCATCCATGGTCACAGACTCCTGTATAGCTTTGTAGAGGTGAGGCCCCTGAAAGTTTTCAGAAAAGAGGGGCAGGGCTTCAGCAACAATACGCTGTATGTCGCTGGGCGGTTTCCGGTGGGCCTGGGCGCTTGGTAGCTCTTTCAAAGGAACGTAGAGCTGGCGCTGGCTGTGCTCCCTAAGATGGAGGGTCGGCGCCGTGCCAGCCAGACAGGGCTGCACAGGCTGCGACAGGGCGTCGACTGCATGGAAAATGGGCTTGCGTGGGAGCCGTGCCTCTAGCTTCGTGGCACAGCGTGTCTTAGTGCGCGGTAGCTCTTCCAGGGGAACATAGAGCTGCGGTGCGCATGCCGCAATGGAGTGGAAGGCCATTGCCGTGCTAGCCACACAAGGCTGCACAGGCTGCGACAGGGCATCGACGGCAGGACAAACGGCATTGCATGGAAACTGCTGTCGGCTTTGCACGTGAAGGTGGAAGGCCGGCGCCGTGCTAGCCAAACAGGGCTGCACAGGCTGCGACGGGGCGTCGATTACACACACGGTTGTCGATGGAGGGGTGCAGGCAGAAAGCTGGTTGAATTGCCTGGCCCACTTATTAAAAGCGAGCGCAGGCTCAGTATCGGTAAAGCATACCTTCAAAGCGATCTTACGTCGCTTCAAGCATGCATCCCTAGCCGCTATGTACAGATTGCTCCCTGTCACATGGCAAGGCCCGTTGGAGTCATCACTGCCCGGCGCCTCATCTTGTTGCTCGACCCAAGCTGCATCATAATCGACTGGACGTTTCCCCATGCACAATCCAGGATCATGGAAAGCTTGACCCGAGCAAGGCTGTGAGTCACCGGGTGGCCCGACCCCAACGAGACTACGCCCGACTGGCCAAACCAGCGCCCACTTCTTAGGAACACAAGGCAGGCGAGGACCTTGCAACCCACATTGCACTCGTGCTCGAAGGAGAGCACGATCATAGTCTGCCGGAGCTGGGCGCCGACAATCGTCTTCTCGAGGGTCCCCCCAGACTAGATGAACTGGGTGACCCAAAACCTCTTCTGTGGCCAGCTCAAAGGCTCGCATGCAACCCAACATGCTCGCTGCAATTGGCCCCACAAACGTTTCATCCTCTTCAACATCGTACAGCCCCACCTCCTCGTAGGACTGCCGGTATGAAATAGGCTCGCACATAGTCGTGAGACCTATGTACGAGCCACACCAGGGACTTGCTTCGGTTGAGGTACTCCAAGCTGAAACGGCGTAGGCCCAAGCTGACCAGAGTCTTTGCCAGGCTTGCCCGTGCCGGCCGTGGCGTCGGCAGCGGTAGCCTCGGCCTCGGGGTTGTTTGCCCGTCTCGGAGTCCGCGACCCTTCCCTTTTGCTCTTTTTGAGCTGCTCCTCCGCCGTAGATCTCATCTCGCTGAGCGCCGCCACCATCTGTTTGGCTGAGCGCTGCGATTCCTCGGTTAGCTCGCGAAGCTTGGTCTCGGTTTCGATCGCCATGTCGACCATCTCCTCCTGCTCGTCGAGCTCTTTCTCGCTGGCATCTTGCTGCCCAGCCTCGGCTCCGGCCATCTTGGCCAGGGCCTGTGTCGCCTGCGGCTCGGCCTGAGTCCAGAGGACCTCGCTCCTGTCGAATCCCTCCAAGACCTGGGCCTGCTCGTGAATCTGAGTTTCCAACAGGCTCGCTAACTGCGAGATGTAAGAATGCCATGCATGAAGGTAGCTCGCTCGTTGTGCTTGAACTTTCTGCAAAGCCTGCCGGGACTTGGACTGCTCTGCGACAGCTTTGTGCATCGCACGTGTCTGCGTCTGCGAGCTGCTCTCCTGCAGGCTGCTGATAAGTTGCTGGGCCGCCGGTGGCAACGCTGAGGTAGAAGACGCCAAAGCTCCAAGCAACGCCTCCAACTGAGCTCTGTCCTGGCTCGGCTGGGTCGGCTCCTGGTGGCCCTTCTTTGGAGTAGCAATCGCCGGGGCCACTGGTGCCACCGGCAATGTATCGAGCGAGGGCGGCTGTGGTGCTTGCTCCCAAGCACCCTTGGCTTTGCCTTTGCCCTTGCCCCCCTGATCCTTGCCTTGGTCTCGCTTGCCCTGGCCCTTGCCTCTTTTCCGGGGAGAGGGTCGCCTCGGCGAACGTGGCTCCTCCGGCCACCAGGCCGTTGTCTGCCAGGGGGGATCTGCAGCTCTCGCGCTCGCTGGCTGCGTGTAGGTTGCCGGGACCTTGGACCAATGGGTCCCGCATCCTTGGCAAAACTCTGCCTTTGCACGGCAGAGATTGCCACACTTGCATTTCCAGCTTCCCGACGACATGTTTCTCAAAGCCCGGAAAGCCCTCTGCGGCAAGGTCGATGCTGAGTGGTGGCGCTGCAGTGCCTCGGCCGCAGCTCTCACCACCACCACTGGATAGGTTGCACCCTCCAGGAAGGATCGTAGGAGATGCCGCTGCTGCGTGCGCCTCCTTCTCGAAGCTCTGTGCCACGAAGGCTCGGCTTTGCGTAGGTGCCAGAAGGGCGTGGTGCTCGGCTCAGAGTGCAGCAGAAGAATCCGCAGAAAACCCCAGGCCCGAACACTTAGGGTGTTAGAGTTTAGGGTTTAGGGTGTAGGGGAGAACCTGAACCCTAAAGCCCTGAACCTCAAATCCCAAAGGCATAAGCCCACCATTCAACTCCCTAAATGCCCTAAACCCTACACCCTAAACCCTAAAACCCTCAATGTCCTGGATTTTGGGGAGCCTGGGCGGAGGGGCGCAATGCATGCTCGACGTGCCACGAGGCCTGGTTTAGGGCTCTGGGCTTTAGGGTTTGGGTTTAGGGTTTGGGTTTAGGGTTTAGGGCTTAGGGTTTAGGGTTTAGGGCTTAGGGTTTGGGTTTAGGGTTTAGGGCTTAGGGTTTAGGGTTTATCAGGGTTTAGGGTTTAGGGTTTAGGGTTTAGGACATGCTGGATTTGGGCTTTGGGGGGGGCTCAGGGTTTGTGGGTTTGGGGGTTTGGGAGTTTGCGAAGTAGAGCTGCGGATGGAGGGTGTAGTTTAGGCTTGAGCCCTGCAAGCCTGTACTGTTCAAAGCCCGAAACCATTTTTGACAAAAAGGCCCTAAACCAAAAACCCTAATCCTAATATAGAGGCCTGAGTAACTACCTGTATTATTTTGTGGGTTCCTTAAACATAAAGATAGTATAATGGGCCCCAAAACCCTATTCTAATTACTAAGGCCCCCACATTATTTCACTAAGAAGATCCTCCCCCCCCCTCCCCCCCCCCGAAGCCCTGCAGCCTCAACCCCAAAACTTTCCCACCCCGAGCCCGGTACCTGTCAAGGATTCCTAGAGCTCTAGGGCTTTAGGGTCTAGGGCTTAGGGTTTAAGGTTTAGGGTTTAGGGTTTGGGAGTTTAGGGTTTAGGCTTGGGGCTTTAAGGTTTTATGTGACGAGGCTTTAAGCTTTCAGCTGTATCCTACCCCAATCACCTTCTAGAAACGGGCCATAGTATGCATGTCTCCCAGGGTTTCGGGGTACCGGCAGGGTCCTGACAGTTGAACAGTTCGAAGTTCAGGATTTTGGCGCTTCGATGAGGAGCGATTTTGAAAGCGTGGAGTAGATGAGACTCGCCCAAAACTCCCCTTAAGGGAGCCATTAAGACCTCCTTCGACCTTTAACACCAAAAACATCCGAAAGGATGCCCTTAAAGGGGGACCCTGCCATGGAACAACAGGTCAGGCTTTAGGGGTGTGGTTTCATGCTGCCGGGCTTCGGGGCTATGTAGGGGCAGGGTGATTCGTTCTGAGCAGCAGTGTGGTTTCAGAGCGCTACTACGGGTTTAGGGGGTTTAGGGGTTTAGGGGTTTAGGGTTTAGGGGCTACGTACTACGACTGTACTGATTGCCTATCCGAAGCCTTCACTCCCAAACACCACCAAATCTCAACACCCCTAGACTCTGAAGACCCAATGCGCAAGATTATAAGGGAACTAGGCAAACCCTCAAAGGAACCCCTCAAGGAATCCTGAAACGGAACCCTTACAGATAGATGAGGGGTCTGGGGTAAAACCAAACTATACACTATAGTTATATTCAGAACCCCCAGGAAATCGCCTGGGCTTAAGGGTATATACTACTTAAGATTGAGGCCTGCTTACTTCATACTTAATACTCGACCTCAAGCCGTGAATCCCAAAAACCTCCCTCCCCTAAACATAACCCCTAAAACCTCAACCACGATAAATCCTAAAGCCCTAAGGCCCTGAATCCCAAAACCTCCAACCCCTAAACACGAAAATCCTAAACCCTAAACCACGATGACTCCTAAAGCCCTACTCTACAACCCTGAAGTGGATACCCGTACAGGCACCCGTTTATACCGGATGCGAGCCCTACAAAACACTACAAAGCCCTGCAAAAAAGTGTTCAAACACCCTATAGAACTCGCTGAGTTTGCATACATACATACATACATACATACATACATAGATACATACATACATACATACATACATACATACATACATACAAATATATATAATTATATAAAATTATATATATATATATAATTATATATATATATGTATGTATATATATACACACATATATGTATGTACTTAATTACAATTATAGCTGCAAAGTTAGATAGATAGATAGATAGATAGATAGATGGATGGATGGATGGATGGATGGATGGATGGATGGATGGATAGATCGATAGACCGATCGATCGATGGATAGAACCTAACCTGCCATGTCTGTCTACATATATATATATATACGCATAATGATAACCATAACTACAACATTCTGACTGTAAACTTGGATAAGAATATATATATATATATATAGAGATATATATATATATACTTGTAAGTATAGATGGAGCCTGTCCTGTCTTTAAAGGAGCCCCTTTGGGGACCCTAAACCACCAAAAAAACCCTAAACTCGAAACCCCAAACCCTAACAAACCCTAAACCCTAAAAACCCCTAAAAAAAAAACCCTAAACCCTAAACCCTAAAAAACCCTAAACAAAACCCTAAACCCTTAACACACCCTAAAAACCCTAAAGCCTAAACCCTAACGAACCCTAAAAACCCAGCCCTAGACCCTAACAAACCCTAACCCTAAAAAAAAAAACCTAAAAAACCCGAAAAAAAACCCTAAACCCTAAAAAACCCTAAACCCCTAAACCCTAAACCCAAAAAAACACCTAAACCCCCCTTTTTTGGGGTGCCGCCTCGATGAGCCGCTGAAGCTTCGGCGGACACTCGGCGATGCAAGGCCTCGGCTCCCCTCCTGCGAGGAAGTCCTGGTGGGCTTAGGGCGTTTAAGGGGGCTTTTAGGGATTTTAGGTCCTTTTTCGGTGTTTTGGGCGTTTTTACGTTTTTTTTTTGCATTTTTAGGGTTTAGGGTTTTTTAGGGCCTTTAGGGTCTTTAAGTCTTTTAAGGGTTGGTTTTTAGGGGTGGGTTTAGGGTTTTTAGGAGGCTTTTGGTGTTTTTAAATCTTTTTAGGTTTTTTAGGGCCTTTAGGGCTTTTCGGGTTTTTAGGGTTTTTAAGTCTTTTTAGGGCTTTAGGGTTGTTAAGGCTTTTCGGGCTTTTAGGGGCTTTTAGGGTTGTTAAGTCTTTTAAGGGTTGGTTTTTAGGATTGTTTTAGGGTTTTTTGGGGGCCTAGGGTGTTAGGGTTTAGAGGGGCTTTTAGGGTGTTTAGGGTTCTTAGGGTTTTTAAGGTTTAGGGTTTTAAGGGTTTTTAGGGTTTTAGGTTAAGGGTTTTTCGGGTTTTTTTGTTTTTTTCGGATTTTTTTGAGTTTTTAGGGTGTTTAGGGTGTTTAGGGTTTAGGGTATTTAGGGCTTTTAGGGTTTAGGGTTTAGGGATTTTAGGGTTGACGGTTTGGGTTTTGGGTGCGACAAATCTTGGGGTTTAGGGCTTAGGGCTTTAGGGTTTTAGGGTTTAGGGTCTTGGGCTTGAGATTTTTTAAGGGTTTAGGGGAACTCCTGCGAATAATTGGGGTTTAGGGTTTTGGGGTTCCGGGGTTGGGGTTTTGAGTTTAGGGACTTTAGGGCTTAAGGTTGGGGTTTGGGGTTTGGGGTCCGATAGGGCTTAGGGCTTGGATTTGGGGGTTTCAAGGTTCTCGGTTTCGGGCGTTTGAAGGCGTTTGGGGTTTCAGTTTAGAGGTTTAGGATCTAGAGTGACAGCTGAAACTTGAAGGAAGGTTCAGGGTTCAAGGTATCGAGGCACAAGACAGCATGCCCGCAAGAACTGTCCATAGACGTACATATCTATATATAGATACACACACATAGTGTTTTTGATTGTGTCGCACGCTTGTTTATTTTGTTGTTTGCGTTGTTTGTTTACTTTGTTTGTTTGTTTGTTTGTTCGTTTGTTTGCTTGCTTTTCTGCTTCTGTATTTGCATATAAACTACGTGCACGCACACACGCTCACACACGCCCTCGCACGCACGCACGCACACACACACACACAATACCCCCACCCCCAAACCTCAGTTTGACAACATGGCCCATGTTATGAAGCTTCAGGTTGCAGGGATGACATCGTGGATGTACGTTGTAGATCACTGTCCGAAATTATAAACAACTTCGGATATTGGATTTTTTGGGGTCGGGGCGCCAGTTGCTTCGGGACTCAGAGTCTTCGGCTTGCTGGATTAGGGTGTAGGCTTTCAGGTTAAAAATCTACACGTCTAGGGCCACGAGTGCGGGGTTGAAATCAGTGTTTTGGTGGGGTGAAACATAATTGAGCAAGCAGCAGTAAAAGCGTCAACCCTTAACCCTAAGCCCTAAACCCTAAACCCTAAACCCCAAACCCTGAACCCTAAACCATTGGCAATAATGCTAAGTACTTAGGGAAGGCCCTCCAATCCCTCAGCCTGATACGGGCTTGGAACAAGGGGTCTA
This sequence comes from Symbiodinium necroappetens, assembly GCA_905231915.1. NCBI lineage: Eukaryota > Dinophyceae > Suessiales > Symbiodiniaceae > Symbiodinium > Symbiodinium necroappetens. The sequence continues at coordinate 20,427 of CAJNJA010075608.1, forward strand.
GGGTACGTGGTCTACCGTGTATATGCATATGCATATGTATGTGTATGTGTATACGTTTATATGTATAGTATATCTATGTGTAAATGTCTGTAAAAGTACAGACATACATAGATGCTGCATGTGTATGTATGTACATGCATGTGCATGTGCTTGTGTGATTAAGTGTGTGGGTATGTTTGTATTTATACCTACATGTGTATGTACAGGAATGCCTCGTATGACATCTGTATGTGTGCATGCATGCATGTAGTACTGTAAAATTAAGTAGATGTGTGTGCGCTGCTATGCATGTGCATATGCATATATATATATATACATGTATAGATAGATAGATAGATAGATAGATAGATAGATAGATAGATCGATAGATAGATCGATAGATAGATGGATGGATAGATGAATAGATATATCGATGTTAGATAGATAGATATGTGTGTGAACCTATATGTATGTAGATGGAGGTGTATATCGATTTCTATCAACAAGTATATATAGAGAGAGGGAGTGGGAGCGAGAGAGAGAGAGAGAGAGAGAGAGAGAGAGAGTGTGTGTGTGTGGGTGTGTGACTACACTACGTGCGGGGCAGTGCTAGTACTGCAGCGCTTCAGCCAAGCTTCCCATCTACATCCTAAACCCGAAATCCTAAACCCTAAACCCGAAATCCTAAACCCGAAATCCTAAACCCTAAACCCGAAATGCCGCCGATCCTTGAGGATGACGTCCGGATCACAGCTCCGGTGGTGGAAAGGCTGACGACCGGAGCTCAAGAAATACAAGATCAGAGCCTCAGCTTCCCCAGTGGTTTAGGGCTTTAGGGTTTTATAGGGAATCTAGGGTTTAGGGAATATACCTTATAGGGTTTAGGGTTTAGGGGTTTAGGGTTTAGGGAAGGAATCGGGGAATGGGTTATTGGGACTACTATAGGGGACCTTAAGGGGCTATCATAGGCATCCATTCCCCCATTCCCTACTAAGAACCAGAGAGTCAGTTCCCCAGTCGTCACAGGGCCTTCTAGAGTTTGGGGTATTTAGGTTTTGGGGTGTAGGGTTCGGGGTTTAGGGGTTTAGGGAGTAGGGTTTAGGATTTAGGGGTTTAGGGGTTTAGGGTTTAGGCTTTAGGGATTAGGTCCGGAAGGCACGCAGAAGGCTACTGGGTTGCGCCTCTT
>CAJNJA010075619.1:0-12239 GCA_905231915.1 Symbiodinium necroappetens
AGTGGCAGCTTCTAGGCTCCCTAATTGCGACAGCTGCAGAAGATACAGGGGCTTAGGCTCCCTATCTGTGACAGCTGCAGAAGATGCAGAGGCTTGCTTTCCTTAACCGTCACAGCCGGCGAACTTGCAGAAGGACAGGCCCCAAACTGCAACAGCAGTTGGAGTTGCAAACTCGACGGCGAACAAACTGCTAAACCACAGGTGGTCGGACAGTGCGAAAGCACTGTAAATGCCGTGCAAAACGCAGGTGCTGCCAAGAAGGTTTTAACACTCCTAAAACCTGAAGCGCAACGTCTTATCAACATCAAAAACAAAGATGCCAGCTGCACGTGCGAGGAGCCCGCCAATGCCCCTAAAGCCCAGGCGTCGGCATAGGAGGGCTTGCCTTTTAAGTACTGTGTGGTGCGTGTGCGCTAGGGTGTGGAGATACTGTTTGGGGCGTCCGCGAAACAGTGTCGTGATCATCCCCGTCCGAAGCCCAACTTTTTCAATATCCAGGAATGGATTTGAGGCATGACGCGACAAACACACCGTAAATACCGACAAAAACGGATGTGCTCTTAAGAGGGTTTGGAGCAAAGGTAGTTGGTCGGGGGGGGGGGCGGGCGCCTAGTAGCAGTAGCAGTAGCAGTAGCAGCAGTAGTAGTAGTAGTAGTAGTAGTAGCAGCAGCAGGAGTAGGAGTAGTAGTAGCAGTAGTAGTAGTAGTAGTAGTAGCAGCAGCAGCAGGAGTAGTAGTAGTAGTAGTAGTAGTAGTAGTAAGAAGAGTAGCAGTAGCAGTAGCAGTAGCAGTAACAGTAGCAGTAGTAGTAGTAGCAGTATTAAGTATTAAGTATCAACATTAGTAACTAATTAGTATTAGTATTAGCATTTGCAAGCGCTGGTGCTACTGCTCCTGCTTCTGGTGTTTAGTACTTGAAGATAGTGCCGACATAGCTGGACTCCCTTGTTGAAGACGCCTTGAAACCCTTTGGAAATATTTATTCTTGATGCTGTCTTGGTTCTTCACGAATTAAAGGACACATTCGGGATACCGCCGTTTAGGTTTGAAAGATTCATGACATGGGCACCGCTTGAAACTTTCGGGCTGTTTTCCAAGCATATCTTCGGCGTTTTTCTTTGCCGCTGTGGCAAATCGGTTTCTGTCTGTCAGTGAGGCTGACTGGCCTTTTGAACATTTTGCATGGACTGTCTTCGGCAGGATGCCGATTGGGTGGCTCGCACGATGCTGGCACAGGCAAAGAGTTGGATGCTTGATATATCGCCCACACGATTTACTGTGACCGCGAGGTTCGCAGCGGTTCCGTCCTGATCGCGCACATGCCAGAGCGAGGCAGTTCATGCATAGCCTGCCTCCTTTCCTTTGTATGCTTGCCTGCTAGCTTAGCTACCTACCTGCCTCCCTACCTACCTACCGACCGACCTACCTACCTGCCTACCTACCTGGTCACACGTACTTTAGTGGAATGTGCTTCTAACCCACGCCTGCCAGCAAAAATGAGCAAAGTTAAGATATGCCTGTGAACATGACTATCAAGGATCATCCTGACCCCAAAACCGCAAAACCTGCAAGAAAGCGCCTCTTTCCCTCTCTCCCCTTCTCTCCCTCTCTCCCTGTCTCTCCCTCTCTCTCTCTCTCTTTACCCTCTCCTCTCTCACCTCTCCTCTCTCACCTCTCCTCTCTTTTTGTGTCTCTGTTTCGAGGCTTTCGGGAGCACATATTCCAGGTGCTTTGACTGCAGCGAGTGCGGCAGTAGCAGCGTGGCCAAACTTACAGAACGGTGACATAGACATGCAAACATGTGGTCGCATGTAATTTGCCTTCGTGTTGCCTCGGGCAGATTGCGGGTTTCGCCCCGCCTCACTCTTGAGAGCATGGTCTTGGCTGAGGCCCTCAAACTGATTCTGGAAGGCCTCCGCCTTTCCCATCGAGCATTTTCGTTCCAGCACGGCTTGGCGCAGGGGTTTATCGTCTTTCAGATTTAGCAGATCCCTCGTCCCCCCTCGTGCTCTTTGGAGGATTGCGGCAGCGCGGCCTGGCGGTTGTCACGCTTAGTGCCTTGGAGGCCCAGCAGGCCATTCCCGTGCCCCGGGCATTGGCAAAGCATCCTGCAGAGCGAGGCGGGCGTGTCCTGCATGACATGACCAGAAAGGGGAACAGGCCCGAAAGTCCACTAAACATGCAAATGGTCAGGTTATGCTGTCATCAGCCACCACAACTTTGGCATGGTCGATGGTGTTGTGTTCAACACGCGGGATGAGGCCACTTGCTCGGTGCTGATGACTCTGGGTGTAGGAAAACCGGTGATCCCGCCACAAACACGCAAGTTCGATAGCGAGGCCATGCATCATTGGCATCGTCTCTCGATGTTCTCCGCTCACATGCTTGTGGGTGTCCTGGCCGGATAAAGAAGACAAACTGGCACTCTCCACAGAGTCTGTTGTCGATGCAATCTTCTAGGTGTAGTGCTCAGGGTTTGCACAGTCAAGGCCCTGATGGCAAGGAGATCAAATACTATGGTAAGCGCAGCGGCAGAGACGATGAGATGTTGCGGTGGTGGGAGGATCATGCAGGATCATAGTAGCAAAAATGTGTTCGCCAAGTGCAGTTCACAGTCTCCGATGGTCGCGTGGCCCCACTTCGGAACTCTTTTTGGAAATAGTCTCAAAAAGATCCACTGGGTTCATGGGGTTCGTCACGGCCAAAGGCCTGCTCCCTTGTTGCTGCTGCATCTGACAGATTGATTCGGCCTTTGCTCGGTCCTGCAGCTATCTGAGTCCACAAAATTAGCGAGGGCCCGGCTTCGTGCACTTGGCCGCTGCCGCGTGAACTGAGGCCAGACTAGAGAGGTACTTGTAGTACATCACATCGGGACTGAAGCTCTCTTCAGGAATGGAAGCATTCCTGGACAATCCAGCCCACCTCGGCCGATATAGTGGGCCAGTGAGGGGGAAGGCCTGGTGCCAAGCTTTTACTGGGTTTAAATAAGGCTCCTGGTTGGTCCAAAGCGCGGCTGTCTTCTTCTCTCGGGCAGGAGTCCGGCCCCTACCTTTTCGACGAGGAGGCCGGGTTCCGTTCTTGTCTGGAAAGGCTGCGCTGTCAGTACTCACATTTGGCTTAAACACTTGCGCACATCTGAAAAGAGGGGCATGTAGGAGCAGCTGCTGATGTAAGACACATTCGCACGCCAGCAAGAGCCTGCGGCTCCTTGTTTTGCATAGCTGACATGTGGGGCAAGCATTTTGGCTTCAAGCACTCCAGAGTCTGCTCTTACACCTCGCGCCTTTCCGATGACCATGAAGATCGTTGCTGCAGCTGCCGGCGCCATGGCCTTCCAGGCTCTTGGAGGACTCTTTGCTTCGCCGGCAAGGGCGGCTTGGGGCTGGTTCATGGACGTGCCGACGGTCTCGGCTTCACTTGCAGTGAGGGCACCTCTCTTGGCTGTGCCTCTCCTGCAGGTTGTGAGGACTCCAACTTTACTTGNNGGTCGTGCCCGATGCCGGCATGAGCTGCGATGTCACTTCCACGAACGTCGTCTGCTCCATTGAAGGCGGTGCCCAGAACTTCGTGCCGGACTCGGCCAGTCCGATGTGTGCCCAGGTCAACACCAGCAGCCATTACAACAACGCCAGCCTGTCCTGGAGCACGGTCCCGACCTGCGGCACAACCACCAGCACCACGACCGGTGCATCGACATCTGATGCAAGCATGGAGGTGGTCGGATTTGCGGCGGCGGCCCTGGCGACGGCGCAGCTGCTCTAAAAGCAAATTCATGGGAAGCGTGATGTGCAGTGGCCAATATGTCAGGGTGGCATGGACAACAGCAACAAGAGTCTCTGGAAATACGATGGGATGTCCTGCTTTCTTCATCGCATTTGATTTTGTTCCCTCGCTGCGAATGCACGGGGTGGGCATCAGAGAGGTCCTGGACATACTATGGGCCTCTTTCTGCCACGACGTTTGGAAGCAATGCTGCCTAGCTCATGGCTCGGTGTGCTAGCACATGCCGCGCCCGAAAAAACCGTCGTTGTTGTGATTATAGGACGTGACAGAAAGGTTGCAAGCCTGTATAGCATGGCTTTCCGCTCACTCACGACGGTGTTTCCTTCCATGCTTTGTGCGCGTTTGCTCATCATTGCTCCATCACGAAGTTAAAAGAATTAGATGTTCCTCTGCTTGTTCCGTTTCATCGACCCACTGCTCATCATGCGGAACAACCCATGTTTTCGGAGATCTCGTGTCTTTTGAACTGCTCGGTCCTCTTGCACTCACACGCACCAGCAGCATTTAATCTGATTCTTACAGTTGTGGCACATCGATTCCGCTTTTTCAAGAGGCCTGGGATGGGGTTTAAGGGACCACTGTGAGTTTAACTCCTCCTGGAGGCTTTGCGCGGGAATCAGCACCCGGCACTGGCGCCTCCTACAGGCAGAGCGGCAGACACCATCGTGTTGTCAGAGACTGAGTCCCGTGTAGGCCGCTTCGGAGGGCCGTTGTGGTACAACTCGCTTTACTGGCCGAACTTCCCTCCTCTGGGCTTCTTGAGCGACGACAGTGACGTGGACTCATGGCTTCATCAGAAGCAACAGTTGCGGGGTTGTTGAATCGGCAAGCGGCTGCAAGCTTTTGCTGCCAAGGATTTTCAAGAGAGCCTGCGTGCTGTCAACCCCGAGGGTCCGTTAGCTGACCAGCCGCCGAGCTTCAAAAGCCAACGAGCGACTGCTGTCTCTGCTGTCCGCCTGCAGCCGGCAGTCCAGATTCCTCTGAGGTACGTCACTTTTGGTGCTGCGAGAGAGTATCTGTGTCAGCATGGGCGCATGCCACAGGAACTGTGCAGGGAATCTTGATACAGCAGTGCAATAACGCTGCTGCACGGCCTAGTGCGTGAGGAGCCCATTACTCTCATGGTGGAGGTGATGCAGTACGATGGAGTATACGACAACGGTTGGCACTTTCCCTTACAGGCCGACCCTGTGCTTGCGGTGCACTGTGCAGAGGCATGCTAGGTTTTCGTCCCTTGATTCCTTTGCCCGAGGACTTTATCCCAAAGCGAGGGCACCACACCCCGTACGATGTCCAATCGCGAAGGGGCTTTGAGAACGGCGCGGTGGCTCTTGGCCTCAATGCCGAGGACTTCTCTGACTCTGTGAGAGCCCCGTGCTTGCGTGTTATGTTTCTCCTCGAAGTCGCTGGCATCAGCCATGAATGTGGTGTTCTGCAAGTTCTGCGGTGCCTAGGTGCTGCCCGTCAGTGACCTCCCTGCAGTTGTCACAGTCACCGCAGAGCCCCAAAGAACTCGGCTGCGCTGCTTGGATGTACAAGCATGCAAATGCGAAGAGGACAGCTTTGATGTCGACCGCCTGGCAGTGCGTCCAGTTTCTGGCATAATCTTGGTTCCGTCAAAAGATTGGTTCCGGAAAGGTCAGTGAGGAAATCGCGATCAATTGCTGGAGCTGTTCCTGGAGGGGCTGTTTAGAAAAGGTTAAGCTGGGCCGCCTGGACCGCCGACGCCGATATAGCCACAACAACCACAACCACAACCGCAACCGCAACCACAGCCACGACCACAACGACCACAACGATCACAGCAACCACAATAAGCAGAGCAACCACAACAGCCACAAGCGCAACAACCACAGCGTCCATAATGGACGACGACACCACCAGCACCGCCGCCGCCGCCGCCCCCACCGCCGCCCCACCCCCCATCCCCCACCACCCACCACCCACCACCCGCCACCCACCACCCACCACCCACCACCCACCACCCACCGCCCACCACCCACCACTCACCACCCACCACCCTCCACCCTCCACCCTCCACCCTCCACCCTCCACCCCCTCCACCCTCCACCCTCCACCCTCCACCCTCCACCTCCACCTCCACCTCCACCTCCACCTCACCACCACCACCACCGCCGCCGCCGCCGCCGTCACCGTCACCGTCATCGTCACCATCACCATCACCATCACCATCATGTCACCATCATCATCATCATCACCATCAGCACCATCACCATCGTCCTCGTCATCGTCATCATCATCATCATCATCACCATCAGCACCATCACCATCGTCCTCGTCATCATCATCATCATCATCGTCGTCGTCATCATCATCATCATCATAGTTATCATGTTGTTGTTGGTGATGACGAGCATGAAACAGAAACGACAATGCTTGTCACGCTGATGATGCTGCTGATGATTCTGACGAGGGCAAGGATGATGGTCATGGTCCATGGTGATGATTATGATGGTGGTGGTGGCGGCCATGCCGATGATGCTAGTGATGATGATGGTGATGATGATGATGACGATGATGATGATGATGATGATGATGACGGTGACGATGATTGTGGTGGTGGTGGTGGTGGTAGTGGTGGTAGCGGCGGCGATGCCGTCCTCATCCTGATCCTGATTTTCGTCTTCATCGTGGCCGACACCACTGGTGCCATCATCGAAAGATGGATGCTTAGGGATTCCGGAGTTGCAGGGTTGTGCGGATGGCGCATTGAGCAACCTGAAGGATGAGAGCTCCAGTGATCAGAGCTCGAAGCCCTGAGCCCAGAGAAGGGCAGGGAGGTAATGGATTCACTTGGGAGGGAATGATGTGAGGATAGCCTGCAGCGGCCAGCTCCGGTCAAGAGGTAGATAATCCATGAGTCCATGCTATGAAGTGTGAGAGGATGTTGATGCCTCCCAGGTAAGCATGACTCTGCCTCTGCCCACTGTAGTGTGTGGGTTTGGCCAAGGTTCGTTGCATTTTCTGGGGACGCCTGTCAGCCAGTACACGTAGAACCTGGTGCCTTTGTTTCACATCTTAACGCGTGAAGAGGCCCAGAGACCAATCTTTGTATCATTTTCGGTTTAAGTTGGATAGCCATGGCCTTGGTTCGAAATGGCCGCATGAATGGCCTTGTAAAGCTCCTTGTAATTCCAGCGGTCCGAAAGTTTCATGCAACTGTGTGGGCCCTGGATGGAACAGCTTTGCTTACAGAGCCTTACTAGGAGCAGCTTCGGTGATGGCGAGAACAGTGATCAGTTCGGGCCCATCGACAGATTCGACAGGCCTCAGCAGCGATGGGTCTCACGGCATGTCTACTTGTGGTTTTGTGTACTTCATGTGTGATCCATCACAGATGTTTGAGCACGAGAAGTGCCACTTTTGACGCATGCCTACCCCTTAGCTCACAACTCACTGCAACTAATACCAGAATACGCCGGTATGCATGATTGGTCCGAATCCTGCAAAGCTTGGCACGCATGTAAGGAGCCAAAACATCAACGTGCAGCAGTAGCCCCGCATGCGATGGCCTGAAAGTTTTTAGGAGGTCCTTGTCGGTCTCTTGAACTTGGAGACATCAGCCTGCCACGCTAGTAGTGGCACGAAGGCGTTCAGACGGCCGCATTCCGAAACCCAAAACAACCATAGCAAACCTAAGCCTTGCAGGCCCTCCTTTGCTGAGTCGATGAGCGGCAGTTCCTCTGCAGAAGGCTGGGATGCCATCTTGTTACGAGTTTCAATGCGGTGCTTTAAACTTGTGCCGTCGTCCAGAACCAAACATTGTCATCCGAAAGTGGTGCCTCTTGCGCAGGTCATGTGAATTTCACGGAGCAACGACAGCTGAACTCCCAGTCTCGGGGGCATGGGAAGACAAGACTTGGTCTGTTATTGAAAACGTGACTTGCAGCTGCAGGCCAGTGGCCCAAACATCGATGCTCAGGCGCTTTGCTGCGAAGATTCAAGAAAGTCAACTCTAATCCGATCCCGACAGTCTGCTCAGGGCCCACACGAGAGAATGCAGAGCGACATTTCGACCGCAGACAAGAGCTACAGAACTTGACAGAATTCCAAGATGAGGACCCCGCGCATCTGCGAAAGCTTGGCTCTTTTCCCCCAAAGGCGCAACTCTGTGCAGCGACAGGGTCTGCTGACTCAGCCCGCAGCTGCCCCAGCTGCTGGAGCTTCTGAGCTGTGCGACTGGGTCTGCGATGCGTTCTAGTTGGGAGACTCCGGCAGCTTCTGTCCAGACGCAGACAGCCAACGTCCACGTCCGAAGTCCAAAGCTGGCTGCTGCACGCAATGGACAACGAAGCCAAGCAGGCCAGACAGGCAGTCGCAGCTCACAAATTCAGGCATGCTGAGTCGGCGATAGACCGCGATGGCACGGACACTGGCTTTTCGCAAAGGTAAGCCCATGCACCACAACCAGCAGTTTAAATTTGGACGGGCAAACGAAAGCTCTTGCTGCGAACCCGTGACAGCCAGTTGGAGTAATTTTGAAGCAATCCTCACTGCATCCCGAGCATGGCACAAACGAGGTCGTTGGTGTCACAGCCAAGGATGCTGAGGGAGGCGAGCGCGGTCGAGGGTTTCAACATTTTTCATAAGTTGGGTCCCTTGCATCAAGCTGCATGATTGTGTGGGGCTGCACCCATGCATGACGCTCCCGCCACCTGAGTGTGGTGCCCTCGATTTGTTCCCAGACTGTCAGACGTCTTTCCTCGTCACTGACGGATGATGTCACGACAAAAGCACCCATAGCCAGAGTCGACAGGGTCAGGCAGGGTCCATCAGCACCAGGTGAAGACTTGCGCAAGCGCGAGCCCGCATGCCTCATTGCACTGGTTACTTGCGCCTCCCCACATGCTTACAGCCGCAGGTGACGTCAGCTTGGAGGAGCTCTTTGATGCAGGACAGTTTGCTGGCTGTTCGGGGTTGGATTTGTCTATTTATCCGCATCAATGGCCACATGAAGCCTGGCAATGAAGAGACCAATTTTCCGGCGAGCCTGGCCTAAGCACTCCGTGGCCACAGGCAGCGAAGATGCACGCCAGGCGGAGGTGCATGTGTCGCTGGGGTCCCAGGACTTGGGCAGCCGGAGCATGGGCTAAGTTCCGAGCATGTCAAATGCCTGGTAGGAGAGTGTTGAACAGAGCTTGCTAGCCAACGCCCCGGTTTTGCGTTGATGGCACACAGAACATAGAGCCTATTGAAAGAGCTAGAGGAGATGTTGCCTGGGGCAAGACGTTGGATTGTGACTCGAGAAGGCATAGGTTTGTCGCATGGTGCCTCTGCTAACTTTTCAGGAGAGTCAACACGCTGGCTGCGCAGATCTTAGCACAAACCTCTCGATCTTCGCTTCGAAGGATTTGGCTTCCGAGGGCCAGAAGAGTTCTGGGGAAGGTGCATCAATTGGTGGAGTATCGATAGAGATCAGCGGAGGCTTTCCAGATGCGGCCAAGCTAAGGCTGATGATTTGATGATATCTCTTCTCACCAGGCCTGGAGAAAACAGATTGCATGGCCTGGACTCAGATGTGGAAGGGACTGGAAGGGCTAAGGAGGCTTTGCTGTACAAGCCAGCCAACACTGCATCTGACAGAAACGGCTGAAGGACTTGCACAAGGCTCTCGAATACTGCGTCATCGTCTCTGGTCGTTCTGTCCGAAAAAGCCGCTGGAGTGTAGAAGAGCCGAGCTCTTCTAGTCTCTGGGTTGGAAAGCCCCGGGCAGGAATATCTCAGGAAGCGACCAGGAGGCCGTGAACTTGGGCCACAGGGGGACTTGCTGCGACTGGTAGCGAGTGCGAGCCAGACGGGCAAGCCAAATCAGAGACATGAATGCTTGAGGTCGTTGGGTGCCTGTCAGGGTGAATCTTTCCGCAGAGAAGAAGTACACAAGTGTCGCCAGGACTTGCGGCGGGCTGCAACCCCCGACGCCTGGAGCACAGGTGCTTTCAGATTTTCGCTCATGTACGTGTGCGACTTGTGGGCCGGATCCCAACAAGCACCTGAGCGGCCGTCGCAAGCCGGCTGTTGGTATCTAAAGTTGACGTTTGGCATCTCCTTGCTGGACCTAAACTAAAGTGAAGGGACGGAGTTTCTGGCCAGCCTCCCAGGTCCTTCCTACTGCGCTGCACACGGAGTTTGCAGCTTCAACCCGCCGGAAGTGTGAGGCCCGAAGCCCTGCGCAAAGCGTCGGGCAAAGCGAAGTCGCCAGCTGTGAGTCTCCGTAAAGCAAGTTATTGTGGCCCACGGACTTTTCTGTCATGCCCATTTCACATTCTCTCTGGCTGCAGACCTGGCGTGCTGAGTTTCCTCTGGAGGCGAGGGTGTTAAGATGTGTTTAGTCCGAAGGCCTTACCGTCCTTGGCTTTCACCCGCTTTGCAGCACCCCGACATCTTGACCTGCAGCCGCCTGCAGCGCAGGTGTTGGATCAGCTTGCTACAGCCTTCGACTCCTGGCAAGAGGAGGATGGCTGCCGCAAGAGCAGCCACCCGGCAAGCATAGGCTAATAGGGTCGCACAGCAGACGTGTGCACATAATTGCATAAAAAGTCGTGCACACCTCTTGCGTTGCTGAGGCGTTCGCAACCTCTGCCAGGAGCCGGCCTCGGAGTGTGTCATGGCCTGCCCATGGCAGGGAGTTTATGGATGACATGGATCAATCCGTGCGATCGGCCGTGCCCTCCGAGGTCCTTCGTTACACGCTGGGCTGGCCTCCGAAGATCTTGCAGGAGGTGCTGCAGGCTCTCCGAAAGCCGGATGCGAAAGCGATGTGTTTTCAGACCAAGATACAAGAGACGAATCATACACGTAAGTGTAACGGAGACAACCTAGCGATGATCACTTTCAAGCGCAACGAATGCTTAGGGACATTTGATGCTTGAATAAGCCCCACGCGCCCACACTTGTGCACTTCTACACAAAGGCAAAGAACAACGAGTGCGGGCTCTGCACCCTGGCGACATAGACAATCGTAAACACACGCATGTGCAGAGGGGTGTGTGTGCGTGTGTGTGTGTTTGTGTTTTTGTTACTGTGTCCGTGTCTCTGCTTGTCTGTTCATGAAGCGATGTGTGTGTGTGTGAATACATAAACAAATGCATAAACAAGGAGCATTATATATATACTATATATATATATATAAATACAAATATAATTATAATATATACACATACATACATGTATGCACGCATGCATGCGTGCATGTGTGTCTGTGTGCGTGCATCTGCGCCTCCAGCATCCTTATGTATGGGACAATAGATACTCGTTTTCACTCCAAACCCAGGAGGGCTCTCTGGCCAGGGGGGTTGGCCATGTTTTGCTTGCAGGACCAAAACCAGGAAGAGCTTTACTTCAAGCGGCTTAGCGACCTGCTGGAGACGGGGTTTATCAGGGGTGCGCATGGCTGCGCTCCCATGCTCTCTCTGAGTCGAACCTTAACTGTCGAAGATCGAGGAGCTCATGCGGGAGGCACTGCAATTGGCAGAGATGGAGGAGCCTGATGCCACTGCCTCACTAGGGCCACCAGAACATGTTCCTAGATTCAAAAGCATGTGATGATGGTCCATGCTCGTTGGCATTTCCGAAGCATGCGCGGGAGCCGACATGTTCGACGGATGCTGTGTAAAATCAGGTGTTGTGGTCAGATTGGGATCTGAATCTGGTCAAGGAGAGCTTCAGGAGCTCAGCTTGATGCACTGCATTGCACTGCAATCGGATCTGTTGCTGTCTTTGCAGCAGCTGAGTATCTGACAAAGGAGGTTTGCATCGAAGGCCTCCAGCACCATGCCAGTGGTGAACCTTTTTCAGGCCTCGGTCGAGGTGTGCAGGCATCTGGAGTGTTGCAAGTCAGAAGATCGATGGACCAGATCAAGTTGTCAGACACACCGAATGCAGCTCACAAAGCAACATTGACCCCGATGGGAATTGGTAATTCGCCGCTGGTTGTGGGCCTCTTACTGACTTGGCTGCTACTGTAATTGCGCAAGCTAGTCATCTTCCTTTTGAGAGGGATCTTGATGCCTCGGCGATGTCTCCAAAAGAACATAACTGTTTTGCATTTCCGGATCTTGATGTCATCGCGACGTCTCAACATGGCAGCAGTCACAGGAACCGGTGGACCGGTGGTCTAGTGTCGGTTCGCATAACTGGTGAAAAACATCCTCATAGGGCAGAGCGGCCAAGTTGCCAAAGGGATGCCCACATATGCCCACAAAAGCGACGGGCTCCTCCTTCACCCAAGCTCGGACCCTCCTGGGGCCCGGTGGGTTACCATACAAAAGGGGGGGGAAGGTTTGGCACCAGTGCTGTGCCAATGTTGCATGAACTGAGCCATCGGTCGTTCCACTGTCGTTACACTCGTTACGCGATGTCATGCATGTTAGTACTCTGTTGGACCAAGCTGCCTCAATGTCACACATCCTCACATTGGCAGAGGCCCCCCCCCCCCCC
>CAJNJA010075630.1:1435-21587 GCA_905231915.1 Symbiodinium necroappetens
GCGAGCGCGACCTAGTCGCGAAGCGGTCCACGAAGATCAGGAGCCGCTTCGGCACATCAGTGCAGAGGATGAAGCCTCCGCAGCCTCGCATCCCCCGGCAATCACCCAATGAACACACCCTAAAGCTTCATAGCCAAACCGCTTGTGACCCCACATCCCAAATTCAAAACCCAAATCCAAAGTCAAAATGCAAAACCCAGCACCCAAAATCAAAATCCAAAACCCCAAATCCTAAATCCTAAGCGCCCCCCAGCATCCGCAAATTTATCAAAACCAGAAGGCCTTGGAAGTGACTTGAAGTGGCCTTCGGCCAGGGAGCAGTTTGTGCAACATCTACAAAATTTGAACTTTTGTGGGTCTCCCTCCATTTTAACGGCTCGCAGCGGCCCGAAAATTTCAAACCCGAAATCCAAAATCCAAAACCCAAAATCCTACATCCAAAACCCAAAATCCAACACCCAAAAACCAAAGCCCAAATCCTAAATCCTCAGCGGCCCCCAGCAAGCGGAAATCCTTTCATGTTTTTGAAGAGCCAAGGGGCCTCGGAGGCCGAAAGCTTGCTAACAGAAAAACCTTTACTTAAACCCCGAGACGACTGCCGCCAGCGACGGTTAAAACTTCGAGACCGCTGCCGGCAGCGGGAGCCGACGCTTAAATTCTCCAGACCATTTCCGGTAGCGGGAGCCCCAGGCCGAAAGCTTGCTACTTCGACGTTTAAATCCTCCAGACGAAAGCTTGATACCTCAACCTTCAAATTCTCGAGACCACCGCCGGCACCGGCAGCCCCAGGCCGAAAGCTTGCTGCGCAGAGGTCGTGTGCGCAATTTATGACATCGTACAAAAAGTTCACCGGGATTTTCCACGGTGGTTGATCGGAAAGCTGGTAACACAGTTTTTCCAAAATTCCTCCGTCTATACACAACCTCCTAAATGTCTGCTATGTAACATCTGCGCGCAAGTTAGCATCCTGCGGCTGCAACTTAACTTCCACGCGATGTAGAGCCGATACGAATCTCGGCATCTGGATCGTATTGCTTGTGATAGTGTTTGTGTCAGTTTGTGTATTGGTATGATGAAGAAAAATAAGAAAAATGTAAGTTTGAATGCGCAACGAACCTCGGGTGGGTCGGGCGGGCAGCAAGCAGCCACGCGTCAGGCTTGGCACACGTAAATCCCCATTTAAACCCAAAACCCCTAAACCATAAATCCCCTAAACCCCCCTAAACCCAAAACCCCTGAACCATAAATCCCCTAAACCCCCCTAAACCCCAAACCCCTAAACCCCTAAATTCACAAACTCTACAACACGAAGCCCTCAACCTGTGGAAGGCTTTGGAGCCGGCAAACTTGGTGCCTTGCCTTCTCGAGTCTCCTTCGATGGTAAGCAGAAGGCTTAGGGTTTCATAGGGGTTTCAGGGTTTTAGGGTTCAGGGCATCGTAGGGTTTTGTGGGGCTTTTAGGGTTTTAGGGTTCAGGGCCTCTGAGGGTTTTATGGGGCTTTTGGGGTTTTAGGGCTCAGGGCTTCTTAGGGTTTTAGGGTTCAGGGCCTCTTAGGGCGCTTCAGGGTTTTTGGGCTTCAGGGTTTCAGGGTTTAGGTTTTAGGGTTTAGCGCCGCTTAGGGTTTTATATGGTTTTACGTTGCTTCATTGGGTGTTATAGAGTGTTGTAGGGTTTAGGGTTTCGGGGCTATGACGCTCAGACAATCTCTTAGAGGCCTTGCAGATAACTCCAAAACCTTGACCAGAATAATGAGTGGTAATGCTGCACTATACCTTTAGGTTCCGTCATGCAAGTATATTATAATGGACCACCAGCAAACTATGAGTATGGATGTTCAGACTTGCCCATTAGGCTTCTTCAGTTCAGCCAGGCCTTTGTGGCTTGGTGAGTAGGTCCTGCGCAAGCAAGTATCCTAAACCCTAAGTGTGTGATTGAGATCTTGAAGCTCAACCTGCCCCCTTCTGTGAGCCACACTTTCATCTTTAGGGTTGAGGTTTTAGGCTTTGGAAGTCAACCCCAACCCATCTAACAACATGGAAGCTTTTGCTGGCCCTTAAGCCTTAAATCCTATTCCCCTAAACCCTCTAAACCCTAAACCCTTGAACCCTAAACCCCCTAAGTTGCTCACATCCGACATCGAGCAGCCGAATCAGTCGACCGGATTTCTGGCCCTACGTCTGCCTGAGATTGTCAGCCCGATTCTCGCAGGAATTGATGTTTTTTTCAATATGGGTAGTTCTCCAAAATAGGGTCCCTTTTTGAGTTCTTAATATAATACGGCACCTAATATTTAGGGTACCCAAAAAGGGACCATAGTTTTGACAACCGCCCATATAAAAACCTCTGGCGTTGCAAAGGAGGGCTTGACAGAGGTCTTAGAGGCTGTAGAAGGGCACTGGTCTCATAAGCATTTATGGTTTAGGGTTTAGGGTTTATGGGAGTTGCATGGGGTTCACATGGTTGGTCGTGTAAGGCTTATAGGGCTTAGGGAGCACCTTGGATCGGACTCTGTCGACCGAAAAAACATCATCTA
Organism: Symbiodinium necroappetens; assembly: GCA_905231915.1. Taxonomy (NCBI): domain Eukaryota; class Dinophyceae; order Suessiales; family Symbiodiniaceae; genus Symbiodinium; species Symbiodinium necroappetens. Next base: position 3,969 of record CAJNJA010075630.1, read on the forward strand.
TGAGGTGCTCAGGTCCTTAAACTGCACCTGCAATCAACACGATTTAGAGTTTAGGGTTTAGGGTTTAATGGGTTTAGGGTTTAGGGGTTTCGGGTTTAGGGATTAGGGTGTAGGGGTTTAGGTTAGGGTTTAGGGATTTGAGTTTAGGGTTTAGGGTCTAGGTTAGGTGCGCTGACTCTCTTCCTCTTGAAATAGACATAGTTAGGCGCCATGCTCTTGCAGAGTTGTCATGCTGCTCTGATTTCTGCCTGGCTCCACCTACTTGTGAGTCCAGGCCTGTTTCCGCTAGTCACCATTGTAGTAATGCATAGTGGTATTATTGTTGAGCGTTACCGAATGGATCATATATATATTATACGGTACCCATGACAGTGTTGATGATTGCCGTCATGTTGGTAACTGGCATTGTCGGCATCACCGACGCGACAGGGAAGAGGAAGACGATGGCATGGTGATGATGAGGACGACGATGCAGGTGACTATGGCGTAAGTGCTGATGACTACCAAAACCCTAAACCCTAAACCCCAAAACCTAAGCTTCTAAACCCCCAACCTTAAACCCTAAACCCCTACATCCTAAACCCTAAACACTTGTATGAGGGTGAGGTGTAGTAAGCACTGCTGCGCTCCCTAACCCCAAGCCCGCGGTCGAACTTTCAGTCGGAAGTCATGAAGAGCCATCCGTCCTCGGGACGACGTGAGTGCGTGAGAAGTTTAGGGCTTGTGTTTTTAGGGCTTTAGGGTCTTAGGGTTTAGGGGTTGAGGGTTTAGGATTTAGAGGTTTAGGGTTTCGGATTTAGGGGTTTAGGGTTAGGATTTAGGGGTTTAGGGTTTAGGGTTGGTACCAGAGATTGTTTTGGGCTTTGTTGGTTGAGGGTGTAGGGTTTGGGCTATACGGGAGCGAAGCAGAGCAAAGCCTCCCAAGCTCAAAATACCCTGCCCAAATCAGGAGTCGGTTTGCTCGACAGATATCCGCAACATCCGCGACGTCGGAGCACAAATCGGCGAGCGCCATGAGCCTGAGCCAAATGTCTCCGAAGTCCCTGCAGGTGATCGCAGAGGCCCCGGTGTTGGTCTCTAGCTCCCATACAGGTTCCCAAAAGGCTTGCCATAAGGGTTCCCGTAGGGTTGCTATAAGAGTTACGACTTGGTTTTCGAGGTTGTATTGTGATCCGCAGGCTGTTCCTCTTACGTTGGGTGGCAATTGGTCGGTTCGCCTTTTGTTCGTCTTTGGTACAAACCAGCACCACTGTGATTGGATGGTACACGCAGGTAGGTGTGTTCCTGCATGTGTATGCACGCGGACATGTTCACGTGTACAGACATGCATGCATGCGTACGGTCATTCTTTCGTTCGCTCACTCATTAGATCATTACATCTTCAATTTGTTCACTAAGTCATAAGTTTCTTTCGTGCTTTCACAGCCCTCACCCCAAAACCCTAACTCATAAGCCCTCAGGGCGCTAACCCCGCAACCAAACACTGCCGCCATGCCTACACCAGCCGACCTCCAGAGTCTGCATGTAAATCAACATGAAAGTAAATAATACCATGGTCTACCATCGTACGTTTGTATACTTGTAGTACGTTGTGGGTAGATTCTGTTATATATCATGGTATAGTGTACCCAGCTGTCCTGATACGCCCACATGCAGTATGCAGTAATGTAGGGGCCTTGATAATCAGAATAGGGTGTTGGGGTCCATTTCTACTATAACTATAGTAAGGAGCCCCCAAAATAGTATTCATAATTCTTTAGGCCCCTACGTTACAGCCTGAAACCTTGCCATTCGAATCCTACATCCGAGAAGCCCGAGCCTCAAACCCTCTGTCTTACTCAACCTTCCTTTCGCAACCGAAAACCCTAAACCCCTTGTAAACCCCTAAGCCCTAAACCCATGAACCCTAAGCCCTAAACCTTTAACCCTTCAACCCTCCACCCAACAATCCCAAGTCCAAGTACTCTTGCAGAAAACTAGCCCTTCCAAAACTCCAGTTTTTACAAAACCACAACCTAGATGAAACGCATGATTGCAGAAATCTAAACCCTAGTAAAATCCGGTAATTGACAAATCCTAAACCCTTACATACGTAAATCCATGGTTGGTCCCGAACACTATAACCCTAAGCCGCGAACCCTAACTTCAGACGACAACCTAAACCCTAAACCCCTAAACTCCTATGTAAATCCTAACCCCCTAAACCCCTAAACTCCCAAACCCTAAACCCTCAAAGTCCTTGCATAAACCCATTTTTCAAAGACCAGCAGGAGATGGAGATCGGTGGTCTTCCCCGTGGCTTCAACCCCCTGAGAACGTCGACTCTGTCCTCAAGCGCCATGGCATCAGTGGTTTAGGGTTTAGGGTTTAGGGTCAGACTCAAGCGGGTTTGGGGTTCAGGAAGTTTAGGGTTGCCCTGAACCCCTTGGGGGTTTTTAGGGGGGTTATGGTTGACCCAAAACCCCTGAATTCAACATCTCCTACCGTTTCAGGATTCATACAAGCACGCTATAGTAAGGAACCCTGGAAAGGTAGGCTGAATGGGGTTTAGGCTTAGGCTTAAAGGTTTAGGGTTTAAGGTTTAGGGTTTGTGGCTTAGGGTTTACGGCCGAGGTTTTGGAATGTAAGGTTTTGGGGTTTAGGGGTGAAGGTTTTGTTAAAGCATATCTGCCTTAAGTTCTGTGGGGCTTAATACTACAGTTTTGCCTAATTAACGGGCACATCAACCCTGTAAAAAAAGGCCTCTGTAATCCGACAAAAACGCTTAAGTATTCCTTGACAAGGAGGTCTTGGGCTCTCTGGGGAGGGGGTTAGGGTGTAGGATAGCTTAGGTTTAGGTTTTGCCCTCGCGCTTTGCAGCTTTAGAGTTTGTAGGCTTCCGAGTTCAGGGGGGTGGTTTGGGTGTAGGCTCTAAACCCTAAACCCCGAAACCCTAGACCCTAAACCCCTAAACCCTAAACCCTGAACCCCTAAACCCTAAACCCTAAACCTACACCAACAAAGAGCCTGCAATCCCCTAGCCCCGGGTTCAGGGAGAGCTGGGCTTCGTAACCGATCGCTACCGCCTTAACCGCTAGATCCTACCACCCAAAATCCTATGTAGAGGTTTCCGAAAACAAGGGACCCGAATTTTGTACCCTAAAGAGTAGGATCCCTATTATAAGGACCCCAAATTAAGGTACCCCTTATTTTCGGAGACTCCCATGTAATAGAAGCTCGGAGAAGAAGGAAACCCAAGCCCAAGAGCCTCAATCCTCAGGGGCTTAGGGTTTAGGGTTTGGGGGTTTAGGGTTTAGAGGTTTAGGGTTTAGGGTTTAGGGTAGAGGGAGTCCCAGCACGATTTGTCCGTAATCTGGTTTCTAACTTTTTGTGGGTTGCTACAAGCCCTTGATCCACAAAAACCCTAAACCCTGAACCCCTAAACCCTAAGCCCTAAGCCCTTGATCCACAAATGTGTAGCCAAGGTTTCCTCACGTTTTCCTCGATGTCGCTGACAGGCACCTGGCCTGGGTGACACGTTGCTTTTGAGCATTTCTTCGGCCTTCTCGGGAGACTTAGGGATCGGGTAAACCCTAAACTTAAACCGTAGACCGGTCTAGGGTGTAGGGTTTAGGTTTGGGCTGCCAGCTTCCGAACCATCTTACCCCCAAGCCGCTAGCCCTAAAACCTTGAGGAAGCTGCTGCCGCACGCTCCTACGCAACTTTGTGAACTCGACACCTTTCGAGCTCTTCTTCGGCTTCCTGTGCCTTGGTGGGTTCAGGGATTTCGGGTTTATAGGGTGTAGGAGTTTAGGGATCTAGAGTTTAGGTATTCAGGGTCTTCGTTCGGCTTCCCTGCATATTGGTGAGTGTAAAGGTTCAGGAGTTTAGGGTTTAGGGTTAGGTGCGAATCGGGTTACCCAGAAGGCACAATACCTCCTAGTGATGGAATAGAGCTTCAACCATTACATATTAACTGTCCTAGAGGCTAAGGTGCATTCCTGAATTAAGGGTCGGAAAGGCTCCGGCCTAGAGCTAGGCATTGTTGGATTTTTTCCGGGTCTGCAGATTATTATGGAAGGTCCACAGCAATGGTGGTAGAGTCTTGCCTTGGTGGATTCCTGCCTACATCTCCTCGCTATGGTAGCTTAAACTCATGCAACAACAGTTCTTAGTGGATTAAGGGGTCCTGAGTGGTTCCGTGGTCATGTGACTGAGTAAGTACGTTACACATCGGGTCGCTTGCTTTGATGTCCGTATTTTGATGTCCGTATGACAGAAATCCTTCCAACTGGGGTCGGTGTCAGGGTCCCTGATCTTCGGAAGCTGACAGATTCCGAATCCAAATCCTAGGCCTAAGAATCAAAGACGCAAGCACCTAGCCCCAGGACCCCAAATCCAGAACCCTACGTTGATTATCGTTGAGACTAGAAGTACGGTTGCTGGTGATAAGGAAACTACCATAATTCCCACAGTATAGGGTCCTTAAGGTGATGCCGGATGTATATCATCAACAGTGCTTCTGAACTCTAAGCCTAAGCCCGATCACCTTTCCGATCGACTGCGGTGATCCAGGAGCCTACTTACAAGCTACTTGCCAAGGCAGTTGAGCCTCCGAGTAGCCTCAAATCCTCTCACCTTACGCCCTAACAGTAGGCGGGTTTTGGGGTTGGGATTTAGCGTTTACGGTTTTCGGGTTTAGGGTTTACGGTTTTCGGGTTTACGGTTTAGCGCTTTAGGGTTCTGTTGTCGAAGGTTTAGGGTCCTGTCCCAGGATCTTTACCAACTCAGTACTGATCGGGGCCACGATCCAGTGGCAATCGCTGAATCGCACAGTGGACATGCCGGACTCCCCATCTGCCCTTCCTGAAACTCTAGCGAAGATTCCGTGGATCTGAGCCAGTACGAAAGCTTCACAGCCTAGGCACTACAGCTTTATTAAGCCCTTCTGAATAGCAGCTTGAACAACAGTAATAGTGCGATTTCTGTAGGATGATCCCTGTACACCAAAACCCAAAAGCCTAAACCCAACTTGGCTCGGCTCCTAGATTTGGGGTTCATGTAAAACCGACCAAGGGGGCTTTGTTGCTTCAGAAAATCGGTTTAGGGTTGAGGGTTTATATAGGGTTTAGGGTTTAGGGTTGAGGGCAAGCAAAAGAATCCTGAAGAATTTGCCCATAGGGTTCCTTGTTGGAAGTTGATTGGTAACACTGGCCTTTAGGCTTCTTGCTTATAGGTGCACTATAGGCTTTATGCAAAAGCCAAAAACAGGAGTCAAAGTCATGAGCAGGCATCTCGACACGATGTTAGCCGGTTCAGCAGGCGTTTGTTACTTCTGTTTAATCGCCGGGCGGTAGGAAGTCATCGATCCAGGGCTTCTGCATTTGAGAGTGTATGTGTGTGTGTGTTATGGGTTTAGGAGCTTAGGCTTCTTTCCAATATGCTGTCATCAGGGTACTGCTGTGATCATGATTTCTATTGCTATGGTTATGAGTTGTGACAATGCCGGGGCCCAATCATTGACACATCAACAGGGTTTACATGTGCAGCTGTTCCACCGCACTCCAAGCATCCATGTCATATCAATCCAAGACCCTACACCGTAAACCATTTTGCATGAAAACACTTCCTCCATTCCCTGCACGCAGTCCTAGTAGTTGCCCGGAGCTCTAAGCCGCACGCTCTAACCCTCCATCCTACTTGCTGCCCATCCAGGAGGCTCTGCACGTTGTGTCCACAATCTACAACGCGCCTTGCCTCGCAGACCTCATTCGAGTCCAACTTCTACCCTAAGCCCTAAACCCAAATTCTAACTCCCACGAACCGGCAAGAACCACAGCAGGGCTTGTGTTCGGTCGATGACTAGAGAGGCCTGAATGCAGCAGGAGCATCCCTTTTCAATCCGTCCTGCGGCCTTAAGCCCTAAACTCTAAACCCTAAACCTTAAACCCATTGGTTTATGAACAAAGCCGGAGCGCTATTCGAAGTATGAAGGCCCCCCTAGTTTATGCAAGTTCCACGGTTGGCCTAAGTATCTCCAAACAAAATAGCATCCGACTTGATTTCGAGCGCTTCGCGAGCAATCCTGGGTTGCTCTGCTATGTTGTTTTTCAGGGTGTAGCGGTTGATGCTTTGAGGTTGGGCTCTCTTTCTTCGTAGGGCTCTGTAAACGAGTCAACTGTTCAGCTGAAACCAGAAAAGCCTAAATCATAAAACCTTGGACCCCGAAGCCTTATGCCTTATACCCTTACAATCTGAGACCGTGCTCCAAAAACGTCTCTCCGAGTCTCCAGTTACCTGAACACCGTTGTTGGGTTACATGGGTAATTCTCTAAAATAGGGTCCCTTGTTTGGGTCCCAATATACTACGGCACCCTTGATTCAAAAGACCACTTAAAAGGGACCCGACTTTAGAAAACTACCCAAATCGAACCCTTATAGTGCCCTCATAGAAACGCTGAAAGATCCCTGTAAGGAACCCTAAAAGGGACCCGAATTTAGCAAACGACCCACCTACCAGAGGCCTAGTAACCTCCTGCTTTAGTCACCGGAGGTATCGGGCCTAGTTGGAGCTACGGGAGGCCCCTAAGCCCCTAAACTTAGGGTTTAGGGTTTGGGGTTTAGGTCCCTAAAAAACCCTAAAACCCTAAACCTTAAACCCTAAACCCTGAACCCTAAACCTTAGACCCTCCTAAACCGAAAACCCTCAAACCTTGAAGGCCAAAACCCGCTCTGTTGAGGCGCTCTTCGTCGTGGAGCTATGTCTGCGACTAGTTGGTCTGGGCTGCAAGGAGTTTTTCTGCACCTCCAGCTGCTTGGCTGGGGTTTAGGGTTTAGGGTTTTGTGGTGTTTTGGGATAGAAGCCCTCAGCCCCAGGCCCTGAACCCCTCAGCCCTAAGCCCTCAAACCCTAAACTCTAAGCCCAAAGCCCTGATGCCAAAGGAGTTCGGGGATCTTTGGCTGGGCTGTAATATCACTTAGCACGAAGTTGTCGCGAAGGTGTACCCCGGGCGCCCAAAACCCCTTCAATGAGGGACGTTTTTATTATGAGGTAAGAATTTGCTTGGGAGTCCTATAAGAGGGTTTAGGGTTTAGGGTTGGGTCCCACAGCGGCGAGCCTCGACTTCCTCAGGTCATGTCAGGTTCAACTGGTTTGACTTCGTCATCGTGGTCTCGATCATGCCAGAGTTTGTGATGCCCTTCTTCGGCATGGATGCATCGAGGCACCGCGGGAGAGCCGGCTTCAGACACGAGTGGTAAGGTTTGGGGTTACAGGGCTAATAAACCCAACCCTAAACCCAAAACCCTAAACCCTAAACACCAAACCCTAAACCCCTAAACCTAATGCGATGACGATTATGATGATCTCGCAGACCGAAGCCGAAGCAGAACGAAGACAAGGGGCTTTTCACTCATCGCATCCATGGAAATCCAGCATATAGGTAGTTCTCTAAATTAGGGTCCCTTTTGGGGTCCTTTTTATAAGGGTGCCGTACTATATTGAGGACCTAAAAAGGGACCCTGATTTAGAGAACTACCCATATGGAAGCTCAAGCTGAAAGAGTTCACGAGGAAAGGATGGCTGAATGCAAGGCTGAAATCAAACGAGCCTCCCTTTGCCGAAAGGAAAGGCTTTTGTTGAGTGAAGTGTCCGCGTGCCGCAAAAAAATGCAGAACATGGAGCTCACTTATCAACATCGTCACCAGTCTGAAATGTCAAGACTTAGAACTACTCTGGTCGAGGAAGGCGAGCGAAACAAAGCCGAGGCTCATTGCATGCAACTTTTTCCGACGAAGTGAGTGAAATGAGCGCCCAAAATGAAAGGCTACAGGATGAACTGGCTGCAGCAGAAAGAACACTCCGAATGGAGAGTGAAGCGACATTCTAATCATGTTCGGGATCCTAGTATAATTTCAGGTATATTCCTTAATTAGAGGATATTATCGGACCTTCGGAGCACCTACTTGAAGTACCAGGCCTGAAAGCCATCCAGAGCGAGGTTTTCCCAGCACAGGGTCCACCCTCTTCAAATGCCAGGCCCGAAGAGCAAGCTTAAGCCCGCCAAAACCCTAAACCCTAAACCCGAAAACCTCACGCCCCCTGCAAGCCCTGCCAGCAGGTGGGCAAGCAGCGGCAGCAACTTGCGCATTCTCCGAATTCTCCGTCTTACCCGCCTCATCCGAGTCGTCCGAGTGCTGCGAATTGTCCGGCCCTTTGGCTGCAGTTTAGTGTTTAGGGTTGTTAACTGGTGTTCAGGGTTTTAGGGCTTAGGCTTTAGTGTTTAGGGCTTAGGGATTGCTTCGAAATTTCCGGATTTCTCCCCCCCCTTCGATGTTAGCAGATAGCGAGAGAACTAGGCATGCAAGAGAAGCTCGTTGCGATGGGTTACTGTTCCTTAGACCTCCTTTGTACCTTATAGTAAAATCAAAATCCCAGTCACCCTCCCCTACACCCTAAACCAAAAAACCGTGCCTAAACCCTAAACCCTAACTAAACCCTAAACCCTAAACTGTGCCTAAACCCTAAACCCTAAACTGTGCCTAAACCCTAAACCCTAAACCGTGCCTAAACCCTAACCCTAAACACTGTGCCTAAACCCTAAACCCCAAACACAGTGACTGGTCCAGAACCTGCAATAGGTCTAGGCTTAAGGGCTTGATGTAGGGTTTAGGTTTAGGGTTTACGGTTATAGGTTACGGGTTAAAGTTTCAGGGTTGAGGGGTTAAGGTTTAGGGTTTCGGGTGTGAGCGTCGCGGCTTAGGGTTTGTAAGGTTTTAAGATTTCGGGGTAACCCCTAAAGCCCTAAGACCCTAAACCCTAACCCTAACCCCAAGGTTCTTCAGATCGCTGCAGACTCTGATCCATTCGATCTTAAGTACGCTGCGAGATTTGCCCGGCACCTGGCATCCTCCGGTTGAGGGCTTGCATTATCCCCCAAGAAGTCGATTCTTTTGAGGATGCGTATTATAAGGAAATAGCAACAACCGTAGTGAGAATACTCCCTAAAATTGTAGACTTTCCAGGGCCCCCTAAACCCTAAACCCTAAACCCAGGGTCGGGGTAACGTTTGGGGCTTAAGGCTCGGTGGATCTTCCGGGGGATGCTGAGGACTTGATCAGGATAGAGCGTGCTATCCAGGGCTCTATACCCTAAACCCTAAACCTAAACCTATTTCTGGGACAAGGTGTTTCATCGTGATTCGGTGACTTTTTTGTCAGGAGAGGGGCCGAGCAGTTTTTTTCAAAGAGGCCGATTTGAGGAATCCAACTTGTTTTGGGTTCGAGGGTTTCAGGCTTTCGGGTTTAGGGTGGGTTTGCTCGAGGACTGAACTGCGAATGTAGCACCGGCCAACAGGCGATTGTCAGTCTACTACACGGACCGCAACGATTAGAACAGGGTTTCGGGGCGTACTATAGTTTTGATACCTAGGGACTATGATAAGGGGATACGCTTACTAGGTAATCCGGCCTCTATATGCTTCCGCAATGAATAATGCTTAATTAATATACTCAAGGTTTTGATTCCTGTATACGCGCTACACCCCAATTAAACCCGTCCCTGCCGTTAGGGACTCAGCTTTGCCGTTTCTCGTCGAAAGTAGAGTGTGCGGCTTTGCCTTCAAAGTCTACATTACCCCACACATCAGCACACATCTTTAAACCTGAACCCTAAACTCCAAGCTTAAACCCTAAGCCTAGCCCGTAAATGTGGGATAGGGCCGTCGGGTTGAGGACGAGTGTGTTTTGGATGGAGGGCTTGAGAGAGTCCCCGTACACTCCCGCACATCAGTCTTTTCTCCCCCGAAGAAATTGAACGTGCAAGCTCCCGAATCCCTAAAACGCCTCAATGCCATGCCATACCTGGACCCCAAATAACCTACCCTTTTTAGGGTTCCTTCTTGTAATTTCTTTATTTAAGTCCTTAAAAAGGGTAGGTTCTTTGGGGTTAAGGTAGACCTTGCGAATCCTAAGATCCCCTCAGCATCTTAGAATGCCAGCCCTAAGCTCTTAGAATTCTGAAGCTCCCAGCTCCCTCGCTGACAGCGCGTGGGTAAAATATCGTAAAATCCCTTCTGCAGAAGTCCTTCAGCGCACAAGGGTCCAAAACTCATCTCAGCCTGCTTTCCTCATTCCGTTTCAGGCTTTAGGGTTTCGAGTTCAGGAGTGAGGCTTTGGGATTAGGGTTTAGGGTTGATGTAGGGTCCTCAAAATTGTTTCTGACATTCTCGCAGGCCCCCCTTTGCGGAGGAGCCTCACCAGATAGTTGTATGTGCTTCTTAGGTAGTAGTTATAGACGGCTTGAATCTTCACCAGAAGACATATACCGTGTATAGACCCAGCACAGTTGCAGTTAGATCAGTCAAGCAAGAGCTGTCGGGTCTGCCTTGTCGATATTTGCTGCTTGGTCCCGTCTAGGTGGTGCAAACCTGGCACGAACACTGTGTCCCGAAACCCTAAACCCTAAAGCCATGAGAAACCATTGCTTGCCAGGTTCTGGGCCATGCTGCTTCTGGTGATGCTCATTTACATGCTCCTTGATAAATAACCTTAAACCCTGGGCCCTAAACCTCAAATCCTACACCTTAAACCCCAAATCCTAAACGCCAAACCCTAAACCCCAAACCCTAAACCCCAAACCCTAAACCCCAAACCCTAAACCCTGCATGGTTCAGGGTTTAGGTAGCCATGATGGCTGCTTTCAAAACCAGATCGGATTCGGGTCTCGGGTCTAGGGTTTAGGGTTTGGGGACTGTTGTTGACAATACGTAATACGGCTGTTGCTGTTGGCGTTCGCAGATGACTTCGTGTCGTTTGCAACCGGTCGAACCCTAAACCCTCAAGCCTCGACGTCATTGGGATGCTCATATCGTGGTCGTCCAAGAGATGCTGGTGTGGATAGTAGCAGTAGTAGTAGTAGTAGCAGCAGTAGTAGTAGTAGTAGTAGCAGCAGCAGTAGTAGTAGTACTACTAGTAGTAGTAGTAGTAGTAGTAGTAGTAGTAGTATTAGCAGCAGTAGCAGCAGTAGCAGCAGTAGCAGTAGCAGTAGCAGTAGCAGCATTAGCAGCAGTAGCAGCAGTAGCAGCAGTAGCAGCAGTAGCAGCAGTAGTAGCAGTAGTAGCATTAGCAGTAGCAGTAGTAGCAGGAGTAGTAGTAGTAGTAGTAGTAGCAGCAGCAGCAGCAGCAGCAGCAGCAGCAGTAGTTTGTATTTCGGCTGCTCTTTGTATGCAAACGGTTGTGGCGGTTGTTGCCATGTGTCAATCTCGCCCCCTTCAGTAGGCGACGGCGGTTGATCCCTTAATCTTAATCCCCGCCCCTCATGAGCCGATGTCGGTTGGTCCCACATGGTAAACTCGCCCCTTCCTTCGGCGATGACGGTTGATCTCAGTGCTTGATCTTATGTGTTAAGCTCGACGCCTGCACCTCCAAATTTTGAACCACGCCCCTTGTTTGTTTTGCCCCTCCACTACCAATGACGCACCCCCATTGTTTGCAGCCCTTACAGCCCCAGTCCCCCATTGTTGTTCGCACCCCCAGTGTTCTTGTTCTTCTTCTACTTCGTCTTCAAAACAACGAGCTTTGCTTTAGTGTTGTTGCCCCTGTGTTGTTCTTCGCACTGCCGCCTCTCCCTGTTGTTGTGGTGGTTGCTGCTGCTGCGGCTGCTGCTGGCGGTGGTGGTGTTGCTGCTGGTGCTGCTGGTGGTGTTGTTGTTATTGTTCTGCCCGTCCCCTCGTGGTCACCCCGTTCCTGTGTTCTTCAAACAACAGCTTCCGCTTATAGGTATGTAAACAAGTCCATACATCCCTTCCTGCCTCATGTATGTATGTATGTATGTATGTATGTATATATACATATATATATACACACGTTATATGCTTCCATTTTTCTGATCAGTATTAATAACTAATATCTACTATTATTAGTAGTACTTGTAGTATTGATATTGATAAATGCAGATACACTTCTCCAGCATCTAAATTTTATATAAGTTTGTGTTTATATCCACATATTCGAACCGATTTTCACACTTGCATCTTTCTACACACACATCCGAGACATAGCATGAGGCTACAACCAAGACAAGCATCGTCAAGCTTTGGTGGACTGGGTGAATGCCACGGGCAAAAAGTCGACGGCCTTCGACTTCACGACGAAGGGCATCCTGCAGGAAGCCTGCAGGCTGACGCAGTTCTGGAGGCCCGATACGTATCCATCTTCACATGTGTTCCCATAGATTTCTGGGTACATAATCGTACAGGCATATACAGACGATATATAGTTATATAGAATATTTAAATACAAAACTACATACACCTGAAGATATATGAGTGAATAAGTCTATAAAAGAATTGCATCACTTAGATATTTAAATGTATGAGTAAACAAGTATATGAATGTCTGAATAAACGAACATGTAATTAACTAGAAGCATAAATACATAGCTACGTAATTATAAATGTATACAAATATATGAACATACACATTTATGACTATGAAAATATGTAAACATACTACCCTTAGTGAGCGACTTTGCTTGCAAGGGAGTGACACGCGTCTTTCTCAGCGTCTTTTCCCAAAAGAGGAGTTTTGGCTCAAGCCTTCCAGCTTGAGCCATGCCCGGGCCGTGGATCGCTGCCGCCACGGACCCGGAGGCTTGGAACTCGTTCTCCATTCAGGTGGGCGACTACCTCGAGTTCCAAGCTTATGATGTTTCCCACACCAGGCAAGGAACGGTGCTGGGAAGGGTTGACAAGATCGAGCCGATGACAACCAGAGGCCAATGGGCTGAGTGCAGTGTCCGATGACCGCCTGTTTTGGTGGCTCAATTCGAGGCGTGGCAAGGATGAGAACTGGGGGTTTGAAGTCCACTTCTGCAAGGTTGGGGAGAGGTCCTGTCGGCAAGGATGCCGAGGCCGGACCCTGGACTTCCACTCCGACAAGTTCAGGAATGTTCCCCTTGGTCATCTCGCCGAACATCGTACAGATTGGGTCAAGAAGGGCCCGTGCAAGAAGTACGTGGATGAGGAGGTAGCCAGGATGAGTGGACCACGGCCTAAGGGCCAGGACGAGACACATCCCGACGCGGCCAAGGCCTAGAATTTGATGAGGCGGGTCTCCCGGTGGTCGCAGCCAAGGACCCGGCCTTGAAGAACCTGTCCGAGCTGCGCCGAGGAAAGCGCGCAAAAAGCGGGAAGCAACTGACCACCATGGTGGAGGTGTTGTCCCCCCCAAGAGGGAGGACTTGAGTGACCCGAAGAAAAAGAAGAAGAGAAAGAAGGCGCGCGCTGACTCCGGCCATGGCCGTGCCAGGTCAGCACCCGACCCCAGCAGAGGACGTTGGTTCGGACAGGAAGTGGGCCATAATCCCAAGGATCGGTCCCTTTCTGACACGTCGGGAATGTCGTCGTCGAGCCATTCATCGAGTGAGGCAAAGAAGAAGAAAGCGAAGAAGAAAAAGAAGAAGGAGAGGCGCAAGGTCGCAAAAGACAGAGGACCCTTCGGGTCGGGTTCCAAGGTTGATTATGGCAAGGCGCTGGAAGTGTCCAGCGGTTCTTCCGATAATGAGTCGGTTTTTCGGGACGGCCCTGCCTCCGGAAATGGAACCAGTCTGCAGCTGCAGCTTCAGGAGTACGCTCTGAAGTGCCCCGGCAGGCTGGCGGCACGGCTGCTTCAGAGGATGCAAGCCGGAAGGAGGGGGGGCCGATCCCGAGCAAAGGACCGGATCGCCGCAGGGAATCCCCACATGGCGGCGGATACCCTGGCACAGAGGCTAAAGGCCCTCGAGCTGAGCACAACATGGAGCCCGAGGGCCCGAACCTCCTGGAGAGAGACGAGGCCGTTCTAGCGTCGAAAGAGTGGGCTGGGTACCCCCCCATGAAGGCGGTTTTTCCGTTATACTCCACAAAGGCTTCCCCGGGCTCGAGGTAGGGGAGCTAGGAGAAAGTGATGATGAAGTTCTCCCCACGGGGAAGGATGCGACTGGCTATTGGACCGGTCTCTTCGCCGGCCTCTCCACAAGGAACTGGAGGAAGGGCAGGGATGTTAAGGAGACACAGGGTGAAGTCGCAGGGAAAATTCCTCTTGGATGTGAAATTCAACCACGGGTCGGCCCTCGGCATTTTAGTGCGGGAGTATAGCAACTCAGCGAAGCTGCCTCCGAGCGCCGAGCTCTCCTCATCTTTCGGGGACCGACCCCAACGAACCAGGGATCTCCTTCTTAACCACCCAGCTTGGCCCAAGCCTGGCTTGGCGGCGGTGGTCAACCTCATTGCCAGCCTCCCCACAAACCTGAAGATCGGCCTTGCAGATCCGAGGCAATGCCTTCAGGGCATAGGGGCTCTACGGTCAGGGCAACAGATCAAGAGTGGCGCAAAATGGTGAAGGCCGGTTACGACCGAGGCTTGTGCGTGGCCGTGGCTGATGAGAATGTCCCGGCTGACAAGAAGGCCCACGTGGTCACCAATGGGGCCGGAGCAGTCAAGGAGTTGAAGGAGGACCAGGGAACGACAATCGAGGCTCGGAAGTTTATTTTTATCCTCTGCCCAATGAGCGATGCTATGCCGTTGCTGCACGGAGAACGCGACACTCGGCCCAATTTTGGGCAGTTGACCGCGGCCATGGCTGAGAATGAAAGCTACTTGGTGTTGGAGTCGGAGGACCTGCAGAGCCTACAACCTTTTCAGCTTGCCCCTCTCCTCTACCCCGATCTTCAGCTTAGCCAAACAGGTGAGGGGCAATGTGCTGGGCCTATCACCAAAAACCATGATCAGGCCTGCTCTCCCGATGGTCCCGATGGGAAGGACATCAGCCGTCACCCTCATACAAGCGGCATTCGGACATATCTCGAAAGAGATTGCATAGATCCCCCCCCACGGGGATGGTAAGAAGGATTCGACCCTCCTGAAAGGTGCCGACCAATCGACCTGGCACCTCGACTACCTCGATGAGATCCGCTATCTTAGCAAGGAGATTGGTGGCAAGGACGACCATCAGAGAACCTTGCCAGGTTTGTCTCAGCTTATGAAACTCTGGGTTCGGCAAAGAGCCGGGCGAGACAGCCCAGCGAAGCTCACAGAGGAACCCTCCAAGGAGGTGAGTTTCTGGAGAGCGAAAATATTGTCTCACACTCATACAAGAAGCTGGCCGAGCTCATTGAACTGAGCCAAGGGCTCTTCTCCGAGGAGGTCGTCGACGAGTTCACGTAGGCCGATGGCAGCCTGCTGCGGACCCACGGGGCCCCGGAGATATGGAAATTTTTTGGAAGTTCCGTGGTCCGGGCTTCTGTGACGAACGAAATTGTTGGAACAACGGGCCACCTTGGCTCAGCGACTCCGGATCCCCCGCAGGCTCCTCGGACGACCCAAAGCACGATGCCGTGGACCTCAGGCAGACAAATGCGATGGCAGAGAAAGCGATCAAAGGGCTATTTGAAGCCGACCAGAGAGGTCGCCTCGCCACTCTGGGGCACCCATATGACTCTTTTCTCTGGAAGTTACCAAAAGTGAGACCCCTCTATGGGGGAGACTGGCAGTGGTCCGCGTTTTCCCGTTGCTGCCACGGCGGAGACAGGGAACATCGGCTGACCGTAGGGCGCAACTCAAGTTCCTTGCGCACCGTCCCCTGCAATCCAGAGTGTGAAGGCCACCCTGAGATGCTGAAGCAAAGCCCTAGCTTTGACATCGAGAACCAGGATGTGTGTCCCTGGTCGTCTTGTCCCGTCATCATGGAAGGAGTCCTTTATGATCTCTCCGCCTGGTGCACGGAACCTTTGGGTTACAAGGCTATGTCCATGGATGGATTGTTGCGCCGCCGGCTCGAGGGAGGTACTCGCGAACTCCAGGATGATATGGCAGCTGATTGGGCAGTGTCACAATTCTCACAATTCTTGGAGTCGAAGAACACCCAGGAAGAGGCACAACATTTTCGGTGGCCTTTCCGCCACTCACATCATACCGGATGTGATGCGCGCCTCACTGTTCGAGGGTTGTTTGATGTTGGCCATCGCCCGGGTCCCTGTCCGGCATTTCACTGGCTCAGGCGTGACGTTTTGTCATGTCGCTGGAAAGAACAGCAGCACATCGACGTCCTCGAGCTCACCGCTTTCCTTACGGAGCTTTGCCGCCCCGGGCGTGACCCAAGGGAATACGGCCATCGCCTTTTCTGCGTTATAGACTCACCCGCCACCTTCTTTGTCCTGTCAAAGGGCCGCTCGTCGTCAAAGAAGCTCAACAGAGTTTGCCGCCGCATCACAGCAGTAAGTTTGGCCTCCGGCATCTTCCCCATGCAGCTCTGGACGTTCGGCGAGTGCAACTACTCCAATGGTGCGTCGAAGAAATGTGAGCCGGCGTGATCACCTTCGTTTTCTGGGGATCACTGACCGGACGCGCCGATCTTACGAAAAAGCTGTGGCGGCTTTCTTTGAATATATTCGCGCCTTACGGGGCAGATTACCGCATACTATGCTTCAGCTGGATGACGACCTGGCTGAGTACATCAACCATTTATTTCAGGAAGGTGACAGTGTTTCTTTCGCAGGTTGCCTCTCAGCTTTACTTGAGGAACTGGCAACGAGTACACCTGCCTTGCCGCGCCACGCCGCTGTCTTGGTTGGGGGCCAAGGCTGTGGCAGCTGCAGCGGCGCGGGTCAACAGGTTTGACTTGGCACTCCTCGTTCTCCTCGGGTTCGCTTTCTTTCACGGACAATGGAGCTCCTTACGCTCCGTTTTTCTCACTCACGCCTTTTTCCCGACCAAGGAACTGTGGTCATCGCTATTATCAATTCGAAAACCTCAAAGGGCCTGCAACAATCCCTTTCCTTGCACGCGCCCTTTCTGGTTCAAGTTCTTCAATTCCTTTGGGGCCGGGTAAGCCCGAGTGAAAAGATTTACGAGCCCTCGCCCATTGTTTTCCAAAGGGAATTTGCTTCTTTGATCAGATGCATTGGGCTGCGGGCTGATGATTACCTCCCCTACTGCCGCCATGGCCTGGGGCGCACAGTCGTACAAGGCCGCTGGCGGGATCAAAGGACTGCCCGGGTGTATGTAGATGATGCGAGAGCCACTTTGGTTCAGCTGCTTCTCCCCGCCCACATCGCCGCCCTCCAAGCTTCGCTTGCCTCCTTTTGGCGGGTGGCTTTGCCAGGGGGCTAGCAGTCTTGGGACAGTTGGCGACTGGTAAGTTGGCAGCCTCTACTCCTTTGTGTTTTTGTTCTGGCTGAAACTGCTAGGGTGTAGGCCTTCACCTCCTATGGGAGAGTCACCTACGGGTGAGCCTGAAGGCTGTGCAGTGGTGTCTGGCCTGCTGCGGCCCTCTTCTGGGAGCACCTCTCGTGCTGCCAACTTGAGACCTTCCAGCTTCTCTGGGTTAAAAGAATCAGGGAAAGCTGCTTCGCTGAGAAAAACATATAGATACATGAATATTCACATGCCACAAATACATAACTATGTAAATACGTAAATGTGTCATTACATGAATATACAAATATATAGATGTATAAAGATGTATTTATGCAACTTGTACAATTACACAGATAAATAAATATGTAAATGCTTTGCTGTATAAATATTATATGAGTATATGAACATTGTATATACTTGTACATGAACATATATATCTATATGCATGCATATACATGTATGTATG
>CAJNJA010075641.1:402-21330 GCA_905231915.1 Symbiodinium necroappetens
CATATATATATATGTATATATGTAGGATCTGAAGAATTCTCATAGGCCCCATTTACACGATGGCTGTGTAATGCTTTGTACCGTACTAGTTATGCTCCGAAACCATATTCTGACTACTAATGCCCTACATAATTAAGGTCTTTACAGCAGACTATGACGCGCAGCGCTGGCCTACTGGTTGTGGATCTCCCAGCATGCCGGGGAACGCTGAACCCTAGACATCATCCACACCCTTAACCATTCCTTAGCCTCGACCCCTCTCATCCTAAAGCGCGAAAGGCCATAAAGTGTGTTCTTGTTCAGGATAGGAGTGTAGCTTGCCAAAGTTTCGACCTATCCCACTCATGGTCATCAACAGTGGGTCAAGTTCCTTAGCAAGAAACACAGTAAAGCCACATCTTCCCAATCCGAAACCTGAAGGAAGCAAAAGGGACCCCGAGCAAAAGCAAAACGCTCCAATCCCTGCGCACCTACACCCCACCCTAATCCCTAAACCCTGCACCCTNNCGCTATTCCAGGGCAAACCCTAAACCCTAAACCCTAAACCCCCCACCCCTAAACCCTTAAATCCCTAACCCTTAAATCCCTAAACCCTGCACCCTAGACCCTAGACCCTAAACCCTAAACCCTACACCCTACAATCTAAACCCTAAACCCTAAACCCCTAACTCCTCAACCCTTGAGCCCAGGTTCGCGGTGATGTTCAGCCAAGCCGTCAACGACTATCTCGCGGATCCTGATAGCCCACCACTCCCAGAAAGGGAGCAGCTTCGAAGAGATGGGGTGTAGGGTTTAGGGTTTAGGGTGTAGAGTTTAGGGTTTAGGGTGTTGGGTTTAGGGTTTAGGGTTGGTGATGAAGATTAATTGTTAGTGTTATTCTTGTTTCTTCGTACTCTTGCTATCTCTTGCTATTATGCTTTGTGATCATTACTATCGCTATTATGTGTCTTGTTCTGTATTGTTCTTCTATCATCGTGATTTTCAGTGTTGTCATTACATACCAATATCGTTCTTTCCCTTGCCTGTGCTAGTTCAGGTTTGGGCCAGGGTTGAGGGTTGATTTCACGTAGCTGCGGGTTAGTTGCAGGTTCCAGCATATGTAGGGCGCAGGACTGAGGGGCAGTTGTCTAAATTAGGGTCCCTTTGGGGGTCCTTGTCATGAGGGTGCCGGCCCTAATTTAGAGAACTACCCTGAGGATAATCGGTGCTACAGTAATAGCGTAAGCCTGAAGCACACTGCAAAGAATAGGAGTTCGCATGGTATACTCTAGACAAGCTGGATCAAGTATGTAAGGACTACAAGGGTATACCATGATCGCGAGCAAACCCATCGGATTCAGGATTTTGTGCTTGGTTCTGGACGCCGTTGTCTTACCTCCGTGAGTAGTTTTTGTACCCCCAATGAGACCCTGAAGCTTGGGGTCTTGAATTGCTAAAACAATCCTATCCCGGAGCTGCCACGCCAGCCGCCAACCAAAGCCAAACAAGGCACCTTAGGGTCAGGGGCTGGATAGATTGGCCTTTTCGGCTAGGGTGCGCAGTCCCACATGTGTGGCAATCTCGTTCCTCCTTTCTAGTCCGTGTGCGTGTGCTTTGTTTCATGATCAGGCTCGCGGAACCACCGCCCGAGTCAAGTCCCCTAAACCTTAACCACCCTAAACCCTGAAACGTTAAGCTCCTGAGGTACGAAGCCTGTCTTCTTTACTTCGGCTCCCTTCGGGCGATGCTGGTCCTGATAGTCTGTGTTCTTGATAACGAGTTTAATTTAAGAGACTATGACAAGGAAAGCATTTTGGATGGCATGATCTTTGCTCTGTCTGCCGGCACTGCTGTCTGTCATTCTGTCTTTGTATCTGCTTACCTACTGGTCTATCGATCTATCTATCTAGCTGTCTCCCTGTTCTGAGTAAAATGGGTATCAACTACCAGTAAGTTCCTGAACGGGAACAGTAGGTTGGATGTTCTACGTTGAAGACTTTGACATGCAGTAGCTAGTATTTGACGCGCTTGTGCTCGACGCTTATACCCTAAGCCGGAAACCCTAAGCCCCTAAACCTTAAACCCTTAAACCCCTACACCCTAAACCGAGGCATGTTGATAAAACACATCCGGGGCTCCAGACAGCGGCTGAACACATCGCTCGCTACAGCAACACCCGTGTGGTGAAACAGGGTGCATACAGTGCTCGCAGGGCAGTATAGGGGCGTGCAGAATTGTGCCTGGGTTTTGCGGTTCACTACAACATAGTTTTGTAGGGATTGTAAGGCCGGGCGGGTATAATCTCGAGTTTTTCAATTTCTGCATTTCAGTGTTTCAGTTGAATGGCAGAGGCGGCAGAGGGTGCTATTTCCAAAGTGCCTTCAGTGCTCCTAGTGCGCAGAATTTAAGCCCTACACCCTACCTGCAGCCCAAAACTTAGGTTTTCGGCATACTTATTCGGGCTGTCTATAAATGTCCTTCAAAGGGCAGGTCTTTGTAACAATAACAGGTAACCTACATCGTACAGCTGCAAAGAGAAAGCAGGGACGATCCTAAATCTAAATTCCTAATCCCCTAACCCCCTAAACTCCCGGCTCCTAAACCCGTGAACCCTTAACTCCTACACCCCTAAACCCCTAAACCCTAAACCCTAAACCCTATAAGCCCTAACCCCTAAACCTTAAACCGCTAAGGCCCCTGAACCCCCAAGGACGATGACCAGCCTCTTCATGAGCATCGCGGGCGGAACAAACTGGGAAGAACTGGTCTTCCCCCTGGAGCTGATATCTCCGGTCTCTGGGCTCTTGTTTAGGGTCTAGGGTTTAGGGTTTAGGGATTAGGGTTTAGGGTTTAGGGTCTAGGGTTCAGGGTTTAGGGATTTCGGAGCTGATATCTCCGGTCTCTGGGCTCTTGTTACGGAGCTTTGTTTAATTGGAAAGCTCATTTCCTATATATTATGGTAGCTCAACTCTGGGTTTTCGGAGGTCTCTGGGCTCTTGTTGAGGAGCTTAACTGTTGTTGAAGATGCTATACCCTAAACCCTAAGTCCCTAAACCCCTAAACCCTATAATAGGGAAAGCTCTTTTCCTACATATTATGGTAGCTCTACTCTGGGATTTCGGCGCTGAAATCTCCAGTCTCTGGGTTCTGGAAAGGGTTTTACGGCCGCTGATATCTCCTCCCTCCGGGTTTTTGGCTTCAAGGGTTTAGGGTTTAGAATGTGTAATATAGGGGCATTAATAATTAGAATAGGGTTTGGGGGTCCATTATACTAGAATTATAATAAGGAGCCCCCAAAGCCCTATTCTAATTATTAAGGCCCCTACATTAACTGCGATGTATTGTTGGGTTCTGCTTCAGGAGGTTTTTTGTTTCAGCTTGCATATATGACTCCTTCAGCAGAGCTCTGAGCTCAGCGTCTATGAGGGGTTAGGGTAAAGGGTGATGTAGCTGATATCTCGTGTCTCTGGGTTCTTGCTAAGGAGTTTAGCTTTAGGCTAACATTACAGGGAAAATCCGTTGTATACTGCAGGTCCCCATTATGGTAACTTTTCTTATGCTCCTCAACCCGGAGCTCTTGTCAAGGACTTTTTTGGCTACCATAATAGTGACCCATGGTAGCTGTTATTCTGGTAGAACAAAACTCGGTTTCTAGGAGCTCGTATCTCCTGTTTATGGACCAGAGTTTAGGATATTAGAGTCTAGGGTTAGGGGTTTCGGGTAGCTTACATCTACTGCTTCTGGAGTTTAGGGTTTAGGGCCATAGGGTTTAGGGTTCAGGCTGGCAATACATTAAATAACGGTTTAGGGTATAGGGTTTTGGTTTTATTATTTCCCCAGCAAGGCCCCTGTATTATCTGGGTTATGGAGTGCTATACTTTTTCGTTTTGTTCTTGTTGGTTACATTAAAAAGGAACCACTGCGAACTTAAGTTTGAAGTCCTGTCTCCCTGGCCCCTATCACTAAAACCCCTAAACCCCACAAAACCTACCCTAAACCCTAAACCCTAAACCCAAACCCTAAAGCGCAGACACGTAGGACGTTGTCCCCGTGACTAACCACCCTGCACGGGCGTCCGCCTGAGCCGTGCGAGACGGCTCTGACACACTGTGCCAGCTGGGCCGTTCGAGAGAAACGGCACCCCACGTCGGCAACGCTGGCCTCTGGGTCGGTTGTACCTCTTTCCGATGGCGGAGACCGCGGTTACCGAGACTACCGAGAGCGAAAGTTGGGATGTAGTGGACCCACAGGACGTTTCGATCCAACCGGAAGATTGGAATACACCGGCGGACATCCCATTGTATGTCAAATGGAGGCGCTTCTTGAAGGCCCGTACAGGATTGCAAGGGATCGCCACGGCGATCTGTACGCCAGTGGAGTGCGATGCGACCTTTGCAGTTTCCTCGGGAGGCGGCTGCAAGCGCGTCTTGGTCTTCGAGAACCAGAAGCTTCAGGGCTGCGATCCCGTGGAGAAGGATTTCTCTGCACTTACGATCGTGAACCGAAAGAGTTCCTTTCCGAGGCCGGTGAAAGCGGATCAATCAAGGACAGTTCTTGCAGTGTCTCCACGCTCGATACAGATCTGGATGATGAAGAACTCAATGGGCCCATTCTACACGCGAGAGGAGGATGGAACCCAATGGGTCTGTATGCCAGTGGACTCTGCGCGCGTCAAAGAGCAGCTGACGGTCCTGTCTTTCTCGAAGTCAATTCGGGATGTTTTTTACGACCAGTTGGAAGAGATCGAACTGACCGATTTCAGCCCTGGGAAGCTTCTTCCGACCCCTGGACAGGCGATCAAGAAAGAGAAGAATGCTCCACTCTATCCAGGAGGGGCGAGGGTTCTGGAGTATCCGGACGAACAGAAGGCCGAGAAGAAGACTCTGGAAGAGGAGATGGAGTTGATCGCCAACTTCTTTGTCGAGCGACCTTCAGCTTTAGTTTCGTTTCTTTCGTATTGCGCCGTGGGCGAACCGGAGGAGGCGGATTACGAAGAGCAAGAGATAGAAGTTCTGTGGGAGCCCGGACAGTCGGAAGACGAGCTCCAGGAGGCATGGGAACGCGCAGAGACCCTGGTCTGGGACTCGCCGGGCGGAGTGTTTTCTTCAGAAGAATCCATGGAGTTCCAGGCGACCTGGGCGATTCGAAAATTGGTTCCTGGACCGTGGGATTGCCCGACGGAGGTCAAGCAGTATTGTCCCATGGTAGGCCAGACGCCGAACTTGATGGAAAAAGTGGGACTGGGTTTGGAAGTCATGGCGGCTATGTTGCTGAGGGGTCAGCCCCTGGTCCCGTTGGCACCGACTTCCCGCAAGAGGACACGTTTGCTTCCGAGGCCGCAGACCGAGGACCAGAAAATGATCATACAAGGGTATGGTTATTATGCAAACATCGAGCTGGTACCGGCGGCCGGCGACATATTCCCATCAATATTCAGCCAACCCCGACTTTGTCTTTTTACAGAGTTGGAAACAAGTCCACCGCGCGAGATAGGTGGAATCATCTTCGGGTCGGGAGTCAAGGAGTTCGACCCGATCGGAAGGATGAGTTCCTTGAAGGCCCCGCCGAAAGGGCTAGACGTGGTGGCTTTGTCCTTCTTGATTGGCAAGGTCGAGGACCCATCGGTCATTCCAGACACAACCTACAAAGTCATTCTACTGGAACGACTAAGGATTGGTCGGCAAGGTGTTGGGTGGGCAAAGATGTGGCATCAAGCGGTCAAAGGCGCAGAAGTCGAGCCTATCCTGAAACTCGATGCGATCAACGCTGTAAGGAATGTCTCCCGGTCTTCGGCGTCGAAGACAGGCGAAACCAAGTTCCTCTGGTTTTCGGACGTGAAGGCGTCCCAGATCCATTCTTTCCTGCGAGCGATCGGCCAAGCTCCATGGACCAACGCACCAGTGGCTGCTCTGGAAGAGAGCCAACATGCTTTGGTCTCGACAGTCTCAGGACCGGCGATGGCGGTTTCGGGTGGTTATCGCCCCAATTGCGACTCCAAGATGCCGGTGGACGAGATCCCCGAGCAAGCATTTTCAGGCCCGCAAATGAAGACCATGTTCTGCGAGAGCTTCAAAACCGGATCTGGCTTCTTCAATGTGCGGCGAGTTCTTGTCTGGTTGTCCACGTACCAGATGGACATCGACCTGAAGGAGACGCTTCGATTCGAGTCAGTGATGGACTACCTGCGAGACAGCTCGAGGGAGTCTTTCAAGAATGTCTCGAAACTGGGCGAGGCGGTACTAGATGGGGCCTATACGGAACTCCTGTCAAGGTCAGATGGATACTCCCGCCAGGATACGCAGCATATTCGCCATGCGACTTGGGTCAAGATATGGGAAGAGTACAGGACCCAGGACCCGATGAGGGAGTTTTGCTTGATCAAGGAGACGACCTGGATCGGAGGAGATGGGACCGTCGATATCGAGGTGGAGATGATTGGGGACATCATGGAATGTCTGGGTTTCTTCCTCTTGGCGGCCCACAACCCGGGACTGATATGGAGTATGGTCGTGCAGGCTGCCAAGATCCAGGATGGCGAAGATCTCGTACAGAAAGCACTGGAGTGGAGGTCAAAGGGGTTTTCCCAACCAAGTCAGGAATCTTGGGAATCTCTTGTTCGACTGGGAGAGAAGTTCGAGAAGGAAGAGAAGGAACGAGAGATGTGGAAGCCCAGGGAGATCTCAGGGGCAGCAGTCCGCCTTTCCGAGCCAGGTCCGGATGTTCTGGAGAAGGCAAAAGAGCTGGAAGAACTTGGGGTTCGCCTCTTATGGGTGTCGGGAAAACCGATAAGATGATCGAGGAGTTGGCCGGGGGTCTCTTTGTCATCCACGTCGCATCGGCGGAGGAGGTCGGCCCATTGGAAGAATTTGGGTACTACCCAGTCGACGTACGTCCATGCTTCAAGGGGGACCCGGCTATGGCCAGGAAAGGGACAACGTGGGCGATGTCCACTGTAGGCATGGCCCGAACTTATGCCTCTCTCAAATCGGACGATGCCAGAATCTCGCCCGAGTCGGCCATGTGGAGTTTCTTGGAAGATGGGATCCGTGCAGCAGAGAAAGCAAAGAAGGTGCCGGTGTTTTACTGCACGCACCAGAAGCATCGATCCCTTTATTCGGTTCTTTCTCTGGCCCGGAAGATGATCCTGGAGGGAAAGGACAAGGTCGCGATTGTTCTCCATCGGTATTCGGCTACTCATGGAGGCTTCAAAGGCGCGATCAACCTCTTAGGGGGTTGGGGCGAGAGGCCATGTCACCCCCGTTCGAGGCTCACGAGTGGGGGGAAGCTCGACTGGGTCGAGAACCACAGGGAGATATCCAAACTGGTCTGCAGCGACATTCTCACGGGAGATCCCCCCATCGAGCCGAAGCCGATGGCGCTTCGCCTCTCGAACCTTCCTTTTGGATGGAAAGTGAAGGATTTGCTGGAGCAGCTGAATTGGTTGATTCCTGCATTGATCAAGGAACTGTTCAACGAGGATTGCTCGACGCTCAAATTCGAGGGGGCTGCGTGTCTGTCGGGTTTTCCCCACAAGACGTCAACCGGACTGTTGGAGATGAACACCAACCAGTACTCCCTGGAGGGGCAAGGACTCAGACTGTGTCTGGCTTTGGGACGGACAGTCGAAATTGGACGACTCTACGGTGCTCCGCGAGACCGAGGGTGCGGTCTACGTCCGATTTCCAACTGCTATGCGCCCTGCCCTCTCCTCTGCAGCAAATCTTGAGGAATAGTTGGTTGACTGTAATTGCGACTTAGCTTTATTGCTTGGAGGTAAGGTTGCTGCTGCAGTGTGTTGTGGGGAACCCGGGCCAGACGTATTGCTGTATGGTGTAGTGCGGTGTTTTCGAGTCGTAGTTGTTGTGAGTTCTGTGGTCGGTGAGCTGTAAGAGTAAGATGGTCTGATGAGGTGGTTTCCGCTTCCCCGAGCAGACGGAAAAGAGGCGATAAAAAAAAAAAACCAAACCCTAACTTCAAAGCCAAGGTCTGGACCGTGATCTTTCTATTTTACATATCCTTCACCTACTTCGCGGACCATGGGCTGCCTCGGTACGTTTTCCGTTTGTGGTTTGGGATTTATAAGAGTTTATAGGCTAGGGTTTAGGATTTATATGCCGAATGAGGGTTTATAAGGGTTTATAGGTTAGGGAGGGTTTAGAGGGGTTTATAGGTTAGGGTTTAGGGTTTATGAGTCGAATGTAAGGATTTAGAGGTTTAGGGGCTTAGGGTTTAGGATTTATATGTCGAATAAGGGCTTAGAGGGGTTTAGGGTTTAGGGGAGGGTTCAATTGTTTCGGATTTGGCGGAATGCCCTGCCATGATCACAGGGTTTTTTATGGCACAGAGTGGTGCAGTCAAGTTAACCTTTGCTTGATGACTGCATCTATTTACTTGCGGGCCGAGTCCGAGGTTGCTTCCTGCGCAGTCCCCGACTTTGTGTTGGAATTTCAGAGTGCCTATCAACTATCATGTGTAGACGTTATACCCTCAATCCCAATCATGAGAGGCCATCGATGCCCCCATCACACCCTAAGCCCACGACCCTGAACTGGCCGGCGCAGCCGAGGTCCTCAATGCCTTCTGCCTGCAACTGGGAGTCTAGCAGCCAAATTCCTCGAAACCTTACCCAAAAGGTCCGAGTACCCAAATAATAAGGTTTTAGGTCCCAAAATCCATAGTTTTGGACCTTGAAATCCTACTATTTGGGTACTTGGACCCTCAGGGCTACCTTATCCTACCCTAACCTAATGGTTTGTAATGCCTGACTGAAACATTAGCAGTCTTGGGCCCGTTTCCAACTATCCTTTCGCTAAGTTGTTCCGAAGTCTTCCAGCTACGCCGTATGTCTGGAGCTTCCTCATACAAAGTCCTCCGCTTTGGGGTTTAGGGTTTAGGGCTTAGGGATTGTGTTGTCGCAGTTTGAGGGCTCTTGCACTGCATCTAAGTGTTACATTGCCCAGGTTGCTCTGCATCGTTGGTTGATCACAGTCCAAGAAAAGCTCTGGGCAACTTTTCATCCCACGTGAATTGTTTGCCGCTTCCTCGGGCTCTTGATTAGGTCGCTTGCTTGCTTAGTTGCCTCTCTTGTTTGGTTGCGCTAGTTCCTTCTGGGCCGCGCTTGTGCTTTGCCCGTTTCGGGGTATTGGCATCTACAAAGTTATATATATATATATTTATTTAGTTCTATCTATATCTGTATCTGTATCTATATCTATATCTATATCTATATCTATATTTATTGCCCAGGTCGTTACCGGCTCCTTCTGCCAAGGCGCAACTGGGCAGCTCTTGGAAACGGCTGTTTGACCTCGGTATAGCAATGGCTTGAGAAACAGCAAAACTTGAAGTTCGTTGTTCCCTTAAGAAAGGAGGACATGTATGTATGCATGTCTCTACATACTTAAATGTGCATAAGAGTCATATGTGTGTATATATATATATGTATAGCAACCATTTGTACACATTTGTTTGCTGGTTTATTAATTTGTATGAGTGCGTGTATGTGTATATATATGTATGCATATATAAATATGTATGTATGTATGTATGTATGTATGTATGTATGTATATATATATGTACATATATATACGACAGGCTATATCAAAGTCAAGAGCAGCTTTTAAAGAGTCTCCGAGAAGAGCCCAGGCGATAGAGAGTGCTCAAAGGGATGAGTCGCAGCAACTCCAAGCCATGGTGGACAACAAGGAGGCAGGGCTTTGGGTTTAGAGTTTTGGGTTTGGGGTTTAGTTTTTTTTTTTGTTTTTTCATGGGTTTTGGTGATGGTAAGCTTTACTTAGTTCGGACGTGTGTTACGAATTAGGGTCTAGGGTTTAGGTTCGGATTCAGGGCCTGGGGGTGCTGGCTCATTTGTCGTAGGTGCGCGTTGGGGATTAGGAATTGGCGTTATAGGATTTGGGTCAGGATTTCGCGCTTGCAATTGGAAGGTTCATTATTGCGGACTTGTGGTGTGTTTTATGGTACCATTTTATCGGATGCTGGGTGTAGGGTTTAGGGTGCAGGGTTCTATCCTGAGCCAAATACAACTGACATCTTCGCTATTGGAACTTGGAGTGGTGGCTTCTTGATTCGGAAATGCAACTTTATGTGACAAGGACCCGTGGAACCTCCCAGCCCAAGCCTAAAAAGGGCTGCAGCTCGTCTAGAGTCGTTGTTCTCTAAACCCTAAACACCCTAAACCCTAACCCGTGTGCGCCTGGTGCGCAAACAAATCCAATGGTCCGGAGCACTCCCACAAGCTCCCATGAACCCTTCCACGGTACTGCCTACATCGCCAGGCTCATTTGAAACGGATAGAGGACCTCTTCTGCGAGATCGGCCAAGCCGAGCCTTTGTCAGATTTGATCAGTGTTTAGGGTTTAGGGTTGGAGTAAGCACGTCAAACTGCAACCCATAAATTTCATTTTGTTTTCTTGTGGGCGAAGCGAACATGCTTATGCTTCTTCGATTGCTTGTACCCATGCTTCGCAGCAAGCGGGTTTTTCCCACTGCGTGACCGTTAAAAGGGCACCGCAGTAGTCCGAAACTGCCGCTTGTTCTTTACGTGACGGCCGTCTTCCCATCAAAAATGCCGAAGTTTTCAGAACCCCAACCCCCAAAGGTGCCTCATTGTAGAGGGCTTCAGAAGATGGATTTAAGGCAGCTTGGAAGATTGAGGGGCTATCAGCACTCGGGTTTCGGGCTCAGAGGTGGCATCAAGCGACAGCCGACGTAAACTAGAGCCATGCTTAATGTAAGTAATTCCAAAGTTGTCGCAGATGTAAGTGGTAATGATGCAGATCTTTCACGCTTACTTGGCCTGGTTGTTCAACAGAAGGTGCTTTCGGGTTGACTGATCTGGTTCAAGTGGGGTTTGGGTTCTGGCCTGCCTGTTTCATGGCAAATGGATCGGATGCGTTCTGTTCATTCCATCTTATCGTTATGGTCGGGACGCCGCGTACTACTGATGATGGTTTTCCTTCATATATGAACATCATGCGCGAGGTGCCTCCTCGCTCTGAGCGGCTCTGACGTGAAGTTTTATAAACGCAAGGTCCCAACGAGCTCTGTGATTTAAGTAAAGGTCTCTTGAAGGAACTAAAGAAGAATGCCAACCATATGGTAGCATAGATGATAAGGGTGCCATTTATGACCCAGAATAGCTTAACCTTTCTCGGTCTAGCTGCTACTCTATAGATCCCTTATAGAAACCCAAGACTCTAAACCGCTCCTATACTTGCAGATTCCCTTTACTTACAGGATACGGCTCTGGGGAAAACTGCAGCCCCTCACACCCCGAAGGGTCCAAGTACCCTTATGGTAGAATGCAGGGATTCTTTTCTTAGGAATTACTTTTGAGATTTAGGGAAGTATTCCCCATAACAGTACGACATACCCATTGCCCATAGGCCCCTAAGTAATTCCTGTTTATGGTTTATATTTAGAACCTATAAGGTAATCCCAAACAGGAACTACTTGGGGGCCTATGGGTAGGGCCCTTTTAGCATGAAACCCTGAACTCCCCTAGAGTCTAAACCCTAAACCCCTAAACCCCAAACCCTAAACCCCTGAACCCTAATAAGCCCCGGTCGAGGATCTCGGGATTACGTTCCACGCCTTCCAAGAGCGGGTACAAGAGCCGTCCGTCCGCGCAACTCGTCTAGAGCTCCGAAGTTCGACCCTAAACCCTACGTAAACCCTTGTAAAGGAACCCTTAAGGGTTAGGGTTTAGGGTTTAGGGATTTAGGGTTTAGGGTTTGGGATTTAGGGGTTTAGGGGTTTAGGGTGTAGCGCTTTGGGTTGACAGGGTTTCGTGAGTGTATACCATGGGTTTGCTGCCGCATTTGGGCCGGCCTATGGAGCCCTTACGGTTTAGGGTTTAGGATTTAGGGTTTAGGGTTTAGGGGTTTAGGGTTTAGGCTTTAGGATTTAGGGGTTCAGGGGTTCAGGGGTTTAGGGTTTAGGGGTGTTTGGTCACTGCAGCGTTCACAACGGCATTCTGAAAGTGCGGTGGTCTTGCCCAGTTTTCTGAAGCAGGTTGGGCTCTTGTTCGCATGCTATAGTAGTCCTCTGGAAGGTTCGCTTTGCGGCTAGCTACCTAGGTTTTGGGAAGGAGGGTCTCACCAACAAGAGCGAGTACAAGGACAGTCCGAGCATGAATCCACGATATACCCTAAACTCTATACCCTAAGCCCTAAAGCCCTAAACCCTAAACTCCTAAACCCCTAAATGATATACCCCTGAAGCGCCGATAAAGGTAGCCTCGGATCAGTCTGGAGGAGCATCTAGGGCCTAGGGCGGGCATTTGCAAGTGCCGTGGCCTTCCCGATGTAAGACGCAGACTTGCGCCGTGGTCGAGCATGAGATCATTCATTCGATATAATCCGCCTACTATGTGGTTTCTCGTCGCAGAAAACCTGACATCACAAAGCATTCGCCACCAGTGAAGTTGCTGTTACTTCCGATGCTGCCAGCGTCTGATTCGGTTAAGGCCTACTTCGAAACTTTGGGCCTGGATATTCGCGATGAATGGTCGTTTTTCAAGCTACTGGATCAAGATGGAGATGGCATTGTGGAGACTTGGCCAGCAGGTTTAGGGCCTCGTAGTACAGAAGCCAAGTTTGTACTAATGTTATTCCCTTGCCGTCCGTACACAATGATACGACAATATACAGCAGAACCCGATTATCTAAAGGAAAACTTCTAGAAAATGGAAGCCACAACTCTCACCATACTACCTTAAAATCCTACACGCCTACACCCTAAACACTAAAACATAAGATTTTGCATCTTCGGTCGGCTCAAGACGACTATCCTTTGCATACTTAAGGGTGCAAGCACCGCACAGGATTTAAGGTCTTCCTGAACCCGACATGGCCTTCCTTTGCAGTGTTCCTGATTATGATTTCCTCATAGATGTCCTAAACCCTAAACATCGAAACCCTAAGCCCTGACCCTACACCAGGTAGGTTTTTTGCCTTGACAGCCCTCGGACAGTGGGCAAAGATGGATGTTTAGGCTTTTGGGGTGTAGGGAAAACATAAGGAGGCCATTTTAGTAAGGGTCCACTATCTTTGTTTATTATTTCGACAGGTAGGCGTGTATATATATACACACACGTATAAACATACATATATATATAAATATATTTATTTATTTATTTGTTTATATTCATATTTATATTCATATTTATATTTGTATTTATATTTATATTTATATTCATATTTGTATTTATATTTACATACATACATACATACATACATACATACATACATACATTACATTACATACATACATACATACATACATACATACATACATACATACATACATACATACACACACACACGTGTGGGGGAGGCGATCTAAGTCGGCGAACCCTGCGTTTCCCGGCATCATTCTACTCGCAAGTGCGCATAGAACAAGAACATGCTTTCCAATCCGTTGCTTAAGGGAAAGGGTCTAGGAAGCCCTGAACTCTCAACCCAACAGTTTAAGCTTTACGGCTTCCCAAGTGAACTCAGCGAACCAGATGTGAAGCTGTGGCGGGACCTACAAGCACTCAGGCCGTTGACGATACGAGAATCTATGCTTTGACTAGTTGGTTGATGGATCTGCGCAGCCAAATCTGCAGGGATTGTGAAAATCTCGGTTGTGTTTTGATCTGTTGTTGCTGTTAGTATAGGTCAAAATCCAAATGACAATCCCGGACACCGCCCTGCATGCAAAACGTGTGGGGTTTAGGGTCCTGAGGCCTAAACCGAACTCCGCAAACCCCAAACCCTAAACCCTAAACCCCTAAACCCTAAAACCCTAAACCAAAGCCCTGAGGCCGTGGAAGAATTCTTCTTCGGCTGCTTGAAGTTTCGGGGTGGAGCCACGGCAATGGATGTTGCGCAAGTGCACCAAGATCAAAGGTCGCTTGGCACCAGCTTATGCTAGTAAAATCCAGGGTTTAGGGCTTCAAGGGTTTAGGGTGTACACTGCGTCTTCGGCTTGACAGCAGGCAGAGCTACTCCGATATTCGTAACAGCAGTTATTTCGAGTATCCCTAGTGCCATAGTGCTCAGGGCTTGAGAATGCAGGGCCTGGTACTTGTAGGGTTTCAGCATCATCATTGTGGATGGGCTTAGAACTGTGAGTTCCTCTATGGATTGGGGATTTCGCTGTAGCGCGGGGTCTCGGATGTTTCGGGGTAGGGGAGGAGTACAAACCAGTAGCGGCAGAAGCAGTAGGACAAGCAGCAGAAGAAGGTATTCGCAATAAGGCGGTCGAAAAAAAATGAAGGCGGGTAGGTTAACACCAACGACCGTGTCAACATTGCCTAGCTTTCAACACGGCTAGGTTACCCTCAACCCTAAACTCTCAACTCTAATAAGTTGCTATGCTCACAGAACGGATCTCTGAGCTTCTGTAAGACGACTCTCTCTTCTGCACCTGATGTCTGACTTGAGTGGACCCTTGCGCAACCTCTGAGCTGGAGTAAGACCTTTCTACTCGGTGCGGATAGATTCTGCCTTGCGAAACTCCAACTGAAGGGGCGAGGGATTCAAATTCCGTGGGTCATCGTCGAAATCTGGTTTCGGGGGACCTGGTGCAACGGATCCCGAAACCCTAAATCTTTGCAAAGTCCAAGCTCCTAATCCCTAAACCCGAAACCCTAAACCATAAGTGCCCGAAGCACACCCTGAACTGTCTCAGGTGGCTCATCACCCATTACGGACACGGTCAGGTTGCTGTTGAGGACGAGCTCCAGCAACTGAAGGACACATATTAGGGCTTACTGTAAACTACCATAACCTACTATATCCTATGCTTTTGTAAGTTCTTGTTTTACAACCCTAACAAAAAATTATAGGGACCCTACAAAAAGTATGCTACTAATACTGATACTGCGGCCATTACTGTCACAATTACGACCACTATATGACCTCTACGGCCACTACTAGTGCTGCTGCTACTAGTGCTTCCACTTCTACCTCCGCTGCCACTTGCTTCTACTACTACTTTTGCTTCTTCTACTAACTTCTACTTCTGCTTCACTCACTGCTACTCTCCTACTATCAGTACTGGTACTGGTACTTACTATCACTAGTACCAGTACTTGCACCGGTACTAGTAGTAGTACTAAGTACAACCGTGCATAGAACAAATCTTGCACCGTCTATTTAACCTCAGAAATGTCACCAAAATCAGCCCACCTATCTGTCCACCCCTTTTCAACATCGCTCCCTGTCTTGATGGGGTGCCAGATTTGTGCTACCGAGCTTGGTCCTGGAGAAAGAGTTGCATTGGGCTGGATACGAGCTTCTTAGTAGGTTCTTGGGCCTGCTGCAAGACTTGCGCAGGATGGCCTCGCGTTTTTAGAGCCGGGGGCAGAGGGTTTAGGACTTCAGACCTATTGGGTTAAGGGTTAACGGTTTTGAGGTTTAGGGTTTGGGGTTATGGGGCTTAGAATGAAAAGACCCCGCAACGAACAAGGAGGGATTTCCAGTATCAGCGCCAAGGATTTGTGAAAAGTGGGTCTTGTGTTTGCCTCAGGTGGCCCTCAGCACCCCTACACCCTGAACCCCTAAACCCTAAACAGCGAAACCCTAAACTTGGCCCGAAACCCTAAACCCTAGAACCGTGTGCAGTGTGTCAGGAGCAGATGACCAGCGTCACAAGGCTGCTTGTGCTTCTCAGTGGGCGCGTGACGATCAATATCTGAGTTGAGCCGTTATCCACGTGAGCTACGGTATAAGGGATATCAAAGCCTTAATACCCTAAACCCTAAATACCCGAAAACCTAAACCATAAGCCTATATGCTAAGCCCTTAAACCCTAAGGTTTGAGGAGGGACGAATCGGGTTCTACGGAGGCCCTACATAATTAGGGCCGCTTGTTTTGTTAATCCGGAGTTCCCTGAGTGAGGGCCCAAAGGACCTGGATTTAGGGTTTAGGGTTTAGGGTCTAGGATCGTAGTTTAGGTAACCCTAAACCCTAAACCCCAAACAGTTTGGTGGTATTTCAGAGAATATCTGATTTGAAGGCTCTTGGTCCCCTAAAGCCCGAAACCTTGGTCCTAAGCCTAAACCCTAGTAGGCTATTGACTTCGTAGCTGAATCGGTACACTTTACACTTTTGGGATAACATGATCTTTTACAGACTTGAAAGTGTGCACTTTTGGGGGGCTTCTGAACTCAGCAACTAAGAGGAGAAATGCTGACCGAAGCGTGGATAATAAGGTCTCCTGGGTTCGGGCGGCAAATCCCAGAAGGTATTGCTCCTTCCTCTAAGACTCCAAACAGACCAGAAAATACGTACCGTTTATCGATTTCATACCCCCAAAGAAGGTCCCTACCCATAGGCCCCTAAGTAGTTCCTTTTTCTGGTTCATATTTAGAATCCTATAAGGTAAGCCCAAAAAGGGACTACTTAGGGGCATATGGGTAAGCCCTAAATCCAAACCCTAAACCGTGAGTACTCGGAGTCTTAGGGTTCGCGGTCTCTTGTATGGAGGTCTGTCAAAGACAGATTCAATACAGTGCTGTGCGGAGCTTCGCATCCGGCAGGGTCTCTGGTCAATACTGTTTGTAGCAGGGTTCCACTGGTTGGGTCAGGTGTCGGCCTGAGAAGGAGCCCCACAGCTCGTTCCTTGCTTCCGTAAAAGGCCAGTTTTGAAGCAGATACGGCCGGATACTAGGACTGTTACTAAAGTTACTAAAGACAATTCTCGGAACCTCTATCCTGTCCATTGCTGTGAGGCTCCATGTAGGACTGCATGTGCATCCACTTGTGCCAGCAAGTAAGCACCTGAGGTGCAAGACCATGCAACACCTTGTGCCAAAAAGGTGCGCTGGCCTTCGGGCTTCATAGGAGGATCAACCTGCTCAATGATCGAATCTAGAGATTCGTAAAGCTCTATAAATGACTACACCCCCAACCCCCTAAGCCCCCAAACCCCAAACCCCTAAATCTGCAGACGGAAACAGGGTGCTTAAACAAAAAAGCCTAAACCCCGAAAGCCCTAAACCCTAAAACCCTAAACCCCAAAGCCCCTAAAACCCCTAAGCCCTAAAACCCTAAAGCCCTAAAACCCTAAGCCCTAAAACCCCTCATCCTGCTGCTCCAACTCCCCCTGAACTCCCCCAAGCACATGGATCACTGACGTCAGTTGCAAAGCCCCCAAGTGGAAGTGTGGACCTCGGGCTTGTCGGTGAAACCGGGAACGATAATCCAGACTCCAAATTCTGCGACCGTTGCTGTCTTGGTACCTCTTTCCTGCTCAAACCAAATCCAAACAATTTTCGGTTCGGTTGGCCTCGGATCATTGACGGCGGCCCGCTTCACCAGAGAGTTGGGAAGACAAAGCTGCTCTGCAATGTTCGGCAAACTTCGTACCGTTGCCTGTTTTACCGTCTCCTGATTCGACAGACGCAGTCGAGAATATTTGTTTTGAATCTGGCAACAATCCCGCCGAACTGTTTCTCTGAGCGATGGCAACCGCCGTTTCCTATGTACAAGGGAAAACAATGTTGTGGATGATGGTAGTACCTCCGAGCTCCCGAAGCACCCCTATGCTCTAAAACCCTAAACTCTAAACCCTTATAAACCCTAAAACACTAAAACCCTAAACCGTAAAACCCTAAAGCCCTATGCAACCGAATGTCAGGAGATTCAGAAAATAAGGCACCCCAGATGGATCCCCCGCTCCTGGGTTCTGAAACACTTGTATCAAAGAGACTGCAAGACCCTATCCCTTAGCATCAAAATAGCCCAAAAGCCTTATGTAATAGGGTCTTTGGGCCCAAAAGCCTTTAAAAAAAAAGAGTCCTTTGAGGGTAAGGGTATAACATGTAGGAAAACACTCCACCAAAACCCTACTAAGCCGACAATGCTCTAACCACTCCTACAACCGCTAGAAAAAAAAACGCTGTGAACCCTAAGTGCCGAAGCTGGCGCACGCAGGCACTGATCTGCCAAGAGGAGGGACTGGTGCCTATCGTAGAGCCGGACATCATCATGAAAGGCCTCGAACCCTGTAGGGGCTTGGTTTCCCTAAGGGTCCATGTACCCAAATAGTATATACTTTGGCCTTAAAGTAGTCCCTAAAGAGGTACTTTGGGGCCAATGTGTATACCATATGAGTACATGGACCCTTAGGGTTTCGCATAATGCGAGTTTAGGCCTTGGCGCACGGGGTCAGAGCTAAGGTTCTTGGCCAGGGAAGTTTCGGGCTTAGGGCTGTAAGGCTTGAGGGTTTAGCCTCGGAGGTGAGTAGCACTGGGCTTAAGTTCAACATTTCACTGCTCGCAATAAACTATGACGGGGGCTTCGTGTTTGCTTCAGCCCTTGGTCGGAACTTTCCCAGAGCAGCTGTGATCGTTCCCGTCCTTTGGTTAGCGTTGTCCTAAGGACTAAGAAGATGCAGAGCACTGCTGCCATCACGTCAGTGCTTGAACGTAGTTCACCTTGCTTGCCGGTTTTTGCGAAGTGAAGGCTTCGTGCGAGTAGCAGCTCAGTATGCTAAGGATCTCCGAGGCAACCAGAACTTGCCGATATGATGCTACGGTTGGGTTCGCTGTTAGTGTTAGGTTTGGGCCTTGCGGAGCTGTTGCGTTCAAGGCTTTGTGATTGGGGCATTGGGCTCCGGGTCGGAAGATCTCACGTCGTCCTTTCCAACACCACATGTAGTGCAGACAGACTGTCCCTAGACCCTAAGCCCTGAGCCCTACAAGCCCTAAACCGTGTAAACCCTAATCATCCTAATCCCTATAAGCCCTAAATCCCGAAACCTTGAAAATCCACTCTGTGGGCAAACTGGGTCCCCAGATCGCCCTTTTCTGACAACCCTAATTCCTAAACTTCAATCCCTGAACCCTAAACCCTAAGCCCTATGATCCCAGTAGCAGGCGACCACGACTTGGAGACGGCGGTGGCGGTGAACGTGCAAGTTCAGCTTTGCGCTCGCTTGTAGCAGGGTTTAGGGGCTACTGGTGGTAGTAGGGAGTCTTAGTAGTAGAGTATGTGACCTTTACCTGTTTTGGGGTACTATAACCTATAAGCCCTATGTAATCCACAAAGGTTAACCTTTAAAGCCCTTAGGATACTGGACCAGAAGGGAGGAGGCTACTTTGCTAGTCTTTCGACTTTCCTACAGTGCTAGTAACTTGTCAGAAGCGTTTTGACAAGAGCGATTGTTGGGATTATGATGTGGACACTATCTGTTGTTGTCATGTTGTACTCTTAGCCACTGTTAGCCATACCCTCATGGTGCTACACGTAACGGTAATTTATGATCATTGCATAAATGATGGACTAGCTGTGTTTTTTTGTCTCCAAGGTCCACTCTGTACAAAGCGATGCATGACCACGGCGTCTACATGGAAGGACATGGTGGGAAAGGGCAGCGTACGATGGGCTCTCAGTCCGTAAAGTCGTGCTACGACCGCGGATTGACACTCTCTTATGAGCCGAGTTTTAGAGTCATTCTACGCTGGAACCTCCAACACCGATATACCTTTAACCTTCTGATAAGAAAACCCAACAGGTTCGCACGCGCACACACACACCCGCGTGCGCGCTATACTGAAACCATGAAACCTAAAAAGCCATTAAAGCTTTTTCAGCCGAAGTCAGTTCCCAAGCTTCTACATTGCCCGTCGTTCCCTCTGGTGGTTCAGGGTTGTGGTTGGGATCCACTGTCAGGAAAAGCTAGGTCAGAGGCCCGTTTGCACATGGGTCTCCGCAAGTCATTGTTATTGTTTCTACTTCGCGGACTTTTGTTGTTGGTTTTGCTACTGTTCTTATGACTTGTTGTAATTTCTCATTATCTTAAACATCATCCGTATGGTCCGTGTGTATTGCCACAAAGTACTTGGAACCATACACAGAGGGGCGCCTGGGTTGTTTCAGGAAGCACGGAATCCCTGCAGAGAAGAGCAGGAACCTTCGAATCACTGAAACACGAAACCCCTAAACCCTGAAACCTGAAACCCGAAGCCCTGAAGGCCCTGAACCCCCTAAACCCTGAAACCCTAAGCCCTCCATCCTGGGTCTTAAATCCCAAGCTGAGGACCGCCACTTGAGCCCCAAACCCTACAATGTTCTTATAACACCTGCAGGGTTTAGTTATTGGTTTGTTTTAGGGTTTAGGGTATAACACCTGCAGGGTTTAGTTTTTGTTTTAGGGTTTAGGGCTTGGGGGTTAAGGTAAAACCGTTAACATGGTAGTAAGTTTCAGCCGCCAGCACCCAGCCGTGAAACAGCAATTTGGAAACTTCGCAAAAGCCCTGACCCTAAACCCCCGAAGTGACCACCTTATAACTTGTAACTTATATCCCCAAAACTAATACCCTAAAACCCTAAACCTGGACAGGAACCAGCCCGACATTTTTACAGTAGCAACCACTAGGTAAAGCAAAAACAAACTTAGCACAAACATGACTTGGACTGTGAACCTTTCTTTAGCAATGACTGGATTCTTGTTTCATTTAAGTTACCATAAAGAGGAAGCCCTAGTATTTACTATAGATCCCTATTATGGTAACTTAAAATTAAATCCCTTAACCAGAACCCAGCTGATCATCTGTGAACTACAAGTTTCGCAAATGTCACAGAGAGCACTTCTTCAATCCTGTAAGGTAATCAAGATTTATTGTACGTAGATAGTTTTGGGCTTACCCATAGGCCCCTAAGTAGTTCCTTTTGGGGATTACCTTATAGGATTCTAAATATAAGCCATAAAAGGAACTACTTAGGGGCCTATGGGTACCCTAAAACCCTAAACCCTAAACCTTAAACCCTAAACCCTAAACCCTACACCCTAAACCCTAGCAATGGCGAGGAAGCATCTTGAAGACTAACTTGGTCAATCCCGGATCGCATGCTGCCTATCAAGCGAGGTTTGTTGGATTTAGGGTTTAAGGTTTAGGGCTTAGGGTTTGTGGGTTATGGGTTTAGGGTTTAGG
>CAJNJA010075652.1:0-20846 GCA_905231915.1 Symbiodinium necroappetens
GCCCGCTTTGGGGTTCAGGGTTTAGGGTTTAGAGGTTTAGGGTTTAGGGTTTAGGGGTTCAGGGCTTTTGGGGTTTATAAGGTCTTTTTGGGCTTTAGGGGTTTAGGAGTTCAGGGTTTGGTGTTGAGGAGTTGGGGTTTCGGTTTGGGCCGCCCGGGTTTAGGGGCGAAGGACGAGTGGGATTGTCTGGAAAGTGCAGTGATCATCATCGCCATCACCTTCGTAAGTGCAATTTCGAGCAGGAGAAGAAGCATGAGTAATCTCAATAGAGGCGATGCGAGGATGGCAGTTGTACGGATAGTAAAAGTGATGCCGACAAGCTGGGAGGAAGCGGGTTCTGAGTCGTACTAGCCCATTGCGCCCCAAGCGCAACCGCAGACTGCAGCAGCAGTCATTGCTGGTCCTGGATTGGCGTTCTCTGATCATATTGCTAATGCGAGTCTTGATACCAGCAGCAGCTCAAGTAACTCGAGAGGTTCAGGCATTGTGCAAACAACGCAGATGATGGTGATGAAGATGAATGTGACGGTGCCGGTGATGGTGGTAGAGATGGCTACGATGATGATGGTAGAGATGGTGGAAGCGACGGTGCAGATGATAAATGTGGTGCCATGATGATGATGGTGATGATGCATGATGGTGATTTCGACGAAGATGACGAAGATGATGATGGTGATGATGATGATGATGATGGTGATGATGATGGTGATGATGATGATGATGGTGATGACGTTTTTGTACTAATTCTGACTTTGATGTAGATTTGGATGATGATCTCGACGGCCGAGGCAGCACTAGTACTCTGGACCTTCTTGCTTCTGCTCCATGCGCCCTATCATTCTTGGGGTCAGGTGTATTGGATGTCGTGATGTCCCGTTTTTTTTTTGCGCGGTCAATGGATTGGCTTTACGGCATTGAGGCTCCAAGCACAGGGCCGACCACGAAGCCCCGGAAGCAAACCCTCTCAAACACATACGCCAGGCAACGAACGCTTCCTCGCGGGCCGCGCCTTTGGCTCCTGCACGGATGAGTCTCAGCTCCGGCAGTTGGTGGAGAAAGGCCATGCGCGCCGAGCTCCCCGAAACCCTCGCCTCCCGGACCCTTGAAGCCCGAGAGGGGGGCATCTCCGGGTAGGGACCCAGGGAGGAGCTTAAGCCTGAAGCACCGAGGTGACCGAGGTCTTGAGCTCGGAGCGAGTGGCGAAAGCATCCATATCAAGCTGAATCATGCATTACAACGGAGCCAACACAGAACAGAAGAGGGATAGAACCCAGATCTTTCAGAAACACACAGGAGAATCTCGTGTCGCTTCTCTTCCCTACATACGCAGGCCAGGCACCCCACACAGCGATCATTGGCTGTGCCGACTCCAGAGTGCCCCTGGAGAAACCTGGGAAAGAAGGGGATTTTCAGTATCAGGGTTTAGGGTTTATAGGGCTTATAGGGTTTAGGGTCTAGGGTTTATAGGGCTTATATGGGTTTAGGGTTTATAGGGCTTAAGGTTTAGGGTTAAGAGTTGAGGGCTTGGGGTCCTAGGGGGGTTCGCGTTTTGCAGTTCCGGGGGTTGGGGCTTCTGGTATAGGCATGGGGGGGGGGTGTATGTGAGTTCTTAGGTTCTGCTTGATGGATCCTTAAGTGGAAGCTTTTGGTACACGGGAGTTTTTGCGGTGGGTTCTTAGACGAAGAGCAGAATCTGAGGACAATTTTCGACAGCATGCCTGGGGAC
The DNA here is from genome assembly GCA_905231915.1 of Symbiodinium necroappetens. Taxonomy (NCBI): domain Eukaryota; class Dinophyceae; order Suessiales; family Symbiodiniaceae; genus Symbiodinium; species Symbiodinium necroappetens. The sequence goes on from CAJNJA010075652.1 coordinate 1,727, forward strand.
ATCTTTGCCCTGCGGAATGCAGGGAACACCTGTACCCATGCAGAGGGCAGCATGGTGGGGAGCTTGGAGTTCTGCACAGGTGGCCTGGGCACTCGCATGGTTTTAGTTCTGGGTCACACGACCTGTGCTTCGATTTATGGGGCGACCAGCACCTATTTCAACAACAGTCGCGGGAATCCGAGCCCGACCCGTTCAGCACTGGATGGTCTGCTCTATGACCTGAGTGTCGTGGCTGAACAAGCGGCCTATGACATGGGTCCTCATGCGGCCCAGGAAGATGTTGCGGCGCATGCCGTTAGGATAAACGTCTTCCACACCATCGACTTCCTGTTGAAGTTCAGCAAGTCGATTAGGGAACGGGTCTCCTGCGGCCAAGTGGAGATACAAGGAGCCCTTTATCATATGGACACTGGCGTAGTCGAATTCATGGGCCGCTCGCCGCGGCAATCTTCCTTGCTGACCTGCAAGGTGGCCATGCCGCCATCCGTCGAAGCGCTTTCGAGTGCGGCGAGCCCACGAGGTCGTGTGCGAACAGGTGTAGATAACCGGGTGCCGGCACTGGAGGCGCTGAACCTTCTGAAAGAAGGGAACGAACGCTTCGCGGTGGGTGCTCCCATCTCCAAGATGAGCACTTCTTCCATGGTGAATGCTCTCGCCAGCGCCGGCCAGGCACCCTTTGCTGCCATCCTTGGAAGTGCTGATTCTCGTGCTCCCATTGACTCCCTCTTCGATGCGATGCCAGGCGATTTGTTCGTCTTGCGAAACGCAGGAAACACCTGCACCCATGCGGAGGGCAGCATGGTGGGGAGCCTAGAGTTCTGCGTCTCCAAACTTGGGACGCGGCTGATCCTGGTGCTGGGACATACAGACGACCTGGCCGTCAGAGGTGCTCTCGCCACACACCTGTACGGCAGCACTTCGAAATCCATCGGCTCTGCTTTGGAAGGCCTCCTAATGGACTTGACTTCTGTAGCAGAGGAGGCCTGCAAGGACTTGGGCCCTTTTGCCGACCTGGATCAGCTTGCGGCGCATGCAGTCCGGGTGAACGTCTTCCACTCTATGAACTTTCTGCTGAAGTTCAGTGCTCTCGGCTGCAGACCCCAGCAGCCCTGACTTTCCCTCCACTCTTCGGCTTGCGTTTGACGTTTGTTGCCAGGTGAGACGCTGAGAGGCTTCGTGCGCAGTGGGGAGCTAATGATCCAGGGTGGCATCTACCATCTCTCCACGGGACGGGTGGAGTTTCTTGGCCGCTCGCCAGAGCAGGAAGAGCTTCTGTCCTCGAGCATCCAGCTACCGCCCTCCATGTCGGCATTGCCCATTCGAACCACAGGAGCTAAGAGCACGTGGGGATGGTGAGAAGAAGAGCCGCAGAACCGACGAAAGATGTGTTCGCCTTGTCAGTTGATGCCCCTGTGACTTGGAGCAGGAGACGATGCTATCCTGCCGGAGCAGTCCCTTCAGCTACTGAAGGCGCTCGAACAGCGGGGTCCAGCTGTGAAAGAGTCGTTGCAGTAGCAGTAGGCGTAGCTGCAGTAGTAGTCGTTGTAGTAGTCGCCTCACAGTGCCGGGAGCAGTATGTAGGTAGCACTAGAGAGGCCCGCAGTGGTAGGTAGTAGTAGCTGGCAGCATTAAGTATCAGTTGTAGGTGGTGGCGGTGGTGGTGTTGGTGGGTGGTGGGTCTGAAATACCGTGGACTGTAATCGAGGCATCACGGCTGCCGTGGTGGTGCTGGTAGAGGATACAGTTGTAGGCGTCACTCCTGTTGGTACTGCCGCTGCCCTGCTGCCGCAGTTGCTGCTGCCACTGCTGCTAGTGCTGCTGCTGGTGATGGCGGCTGCTCGTGCCGTTACTTCGCTGTCGTTCTGTTCTTCTGTTATGTCCTGTTGTTCTTATTGCGGCGGCTGCTGCCCACAACTTATCTGGGTGTTCGCCAGTTCGCTTGCTACACTTTCATACACTTTCGCTTTCTTCTTCTTATTGCTAGTCGCCCCACTTCCAAAAGCACCGGGGAGGCGGGCAATGAGCGTTTCGCAGTTGGCATGCCGCTGGCTGGGGGCATCACTGCCGAGATGAGGACTGACCCTGCAAAACTTCGCAACACTTTGAGGTCGGGAGCGGGGGAGAAGCTGGAGGAGAGCATGTTGTTGTGTTCGGTTGTCGTGTGCCCATCATGCAAGTGCTGTGTGAGTCCGGTGCCAGGAAAGCCTTGGCAAGAGAGGGTCAGGCGCCCCATTCGGCCATTGTCGGCTGTGCTGACTCGCGAGCTGCTCTGGACAGGGTTTGGGATTTCGGGGTTGTGTCCCGAGAAAGGCCCCAAACTCCTGATGATGCAGTAATTCGGGCAAAGGGTAGAAGCTGCTGAAGGGCTTCAGGATCTTTCCCCTTTTTTATAATGTGCAGCTGTGACTACATTGGAAAATGCGGTCCCTGATCAGGAAGCGATTTTCGATGCAATGCCTGGCGACCTTTTCGTGCTGCGAAATGTGGGCAACAGTTTCACGCACGCAGAAGGAGCCTAGCGGGGATGTTGAGCACGCTCTCGGACAAGAGACAGATCTCAAATTCAGTAGGTTTCTAGCATTCTAGCAATCGCCGAGCACATCTCAATCAACGAGCTCTCTGAAACCTTAAAGCTCCGCCCCGAAAGCCTCCCATCGGACCAGAGTGTGCAGGCAGTGTAATGGGCAGCCTGGAGTTTTGTACTGGCACGCTGTACCCCGGATGAATTCCTTGCGGTCGTGTGGTTGTAGAGCATGACGATGAGAATGAGAACTGCAACCAAACATTTTAAGCCACGAATCAGGCAGACACCGCTGATCTTGATTTTGGGCCACACAAGCTGTGCGGCCATCAAAGGGGCTACCCATGCCTATGTGAACTCCACTCAGAACAAGGTCTGGCGCGTGAGAAGGGTTTCGGGAGCAATCCTTGGCCATGCACATTCCTGTCCTGGAGTATGTATGCTTGGAACAGATACCTGACAACCCCAAGCCTTCCAAGATTTGCAGGTGAACAAGGCCGGCAGAGCGCTGGGCTCTTTGCTCGAAAGCCTGAGCACTGTGGCCCAGTGTGCAGCTGAAGAATTGGACGAGCCACTTTGGCTGCGACTGCAGGGTGGTTAGGTCTCAACTGCTTGGGGCTTCTCGCGGTTCTTGCCACATCCGGCTAGGCATGGCTAGGCATTGAGGCGGGTGCATAGAAATCATTAAGCATGATCTATGCATATGTGAAGAGCACCCTGACACCCTCTAGCGAAGCTCCTGCCAGGGTTTGGACCAACCAAGGGATGCAACCGAAGATGAGATTGCTGACTTGGCCGTGCAGATGATTCCTTGACGTGTTGGCAGCTTTTGTCTTTTTTTTTCCGGGGGGCGTCTAGGTGGACGGTTGGGAAATAGAGGGGGAGGACGATAGTGGCACGAGAGTCAACACTCCGGTCACGGACTCGTCGTTGCGGCCAGGAATGTCTTCCACACCATGGACTACCTGCTGACCAATTCCGCTTTCATCAGTGACAAGGCTGGTTTGGCATTGTGGTTTGTGTCAGGGTGCTACGCCGTAGGCCCTACGCCCCTGAGTGCAGGTGCAAAGAGGGGAAGTGGACATCCAGGGAGGGATCTACAACCTCGAGTCCGGCCGCGTCAACTTCCTCGGGCGCAGTCCGAATCAATCCAAGATCATCAACACCTTCTAAGAGAAGGCCCCAGCTGCGGGTGTCGCATCTGCCGGAAGAAAAGAACCCCGACCAAAAAGGCGCAGTGCTATTTTGCGCTCCAAGTCCGAAGGCAGTTTCGAACTTGGGAGTTGCTGTCGGGGAAGTACAAAGGCAGGAAGATCAGACTTCACCGATGTTAATGAGAAAATGTTTAATCGGATGGCTGTGCAATTACCAGCTATACATATGGGCCGAATTTTTAAGCAGAGACATTGTCAAGACCATGTTTCCTGCTGGGTGTGGGCACTTCTCCTTCTCTCTCCACAGTGTGCGAGATTCGAGGGGGGGCCCAGGAAACGGGAGCCCGGGGGTCGTTCGTTTGAATGCGGCTCTTGTCCCGTGCTGCAAGGCTCAGCATACTGGCCAGACCCGCAACCATCGGAGAAAGTCTGCTGGCTGATCGGCACTTACCAGCATCCGAGGTTATGTCCATGTCTCAGATTCCCATTTGGCCGTCATTGGTCGCCACGGTCCACTCCTCAAAGCTTGTATTTGAGAAGCTAGTCGCGCCCCCCTGAAGCCTGTCAGCGCTCTTTGCAATGCCGGCCAACTCGGAGAAGCAGCACCTGTCCATCGTCATCTGCGGCCATGTCGACAGCGGCAAGTCCACGACCACTGGACGCCTCATCTTCGAGCTGGGTGGGCTGCCAGAGCGTGAGTTGGAGAAGCTGAAGCAGGAGGCCGAACGTCTGGGCAAGGGCTCCTTCGCCTTTGCCTTCTTCATGGACCGCCAGAAGGAGGAGCGTGAGCGTGGTGTGACCATCTCCTGCACCACCAAGGAGTTCTTCACCGAGAAGTGGCACTACACTATCATTGATGCGCCAGGTTCGTGTTCCGTGTTCTGTCCTTCAGACTATGCACAGATTTCTGTTCCAAGCTCCCCAAAATTGTGCAGCTAGCTTGTGACATCAGTATAGGGTATGTAGACATCTTTCAACGATTCCAGGTATCTTGTGCAACATGCTTCTGCGAAAGTCATGGTAGGCCATCGCGACTTCATCAAGAACATGATCACCGGTGCCTCCCAAGCCGACGTGGCACTGATCATGGTGCCCGCAGATGGAAACTTCACCACGGCCATCGCCAAGGGCAACCACAAGGCAGGAGAGATCCAAGGCCAGACCCGTCAGCACAGCCGGCTGATCAACCTGCTCGGCGTGAAGCAGATTTGCATTGGAGTGAACAAGATGGACTGCGACACTGCCGGCTACAAGCAGGCCCACGGGATAGGAATCAAACAAACAAGCCGAACAGGGATCAAGAACAACATCAAAACTCCAGTGAGGATCAACAAATATCAAAACTCAGAATGCTGTAAATTACAGTACTTCCAGCCCGTGATTATCCACGAATTGCTGTTCCTTTCCGGAAGGAAGGAAGGCGGGAAGGCAGGAAGGCAGGAAGGAAGGAAGGAAGTAAAGAAGGAACATACATATAATGTACATACATACATGCATACATACAGACATACGTACATACATACATGCATGCATGCATACATACATACATACATACGTACATACATACACACAGACAGACAGTGCACTACCTTTTTTTGGTCCGAAATTTGCTAATCTGTGGCATACCCTCTAGGACATATTATACTTGGGTTTTTGTTGATCCCTGTTTTGATTTTGATTCGAGTCTGGATGTTTATCTTGTTAATCACTGTTTGATTTGTTTTTGATCCCTCAGCTCAGGCCCGCTACGATGAGGTGGCCAACGAGATGAAGAGCATGTTGGTCAAAGTTGGCTGGAAGAAGGACTTCATTGAGAAGAACACCCCTGTAATGCCGATCTCCGGCTGGATGGGTGATAACTTGCTGAAGAAGTCCGAGAACATGGGCTGGTGGAAGGGTCAGGACGTGGAGGTCGGAAGCGAGAAGATCCATGTGGACACCGTGTATGATGTCCTGGACAAGATGTGCCGTGTGCCTGAGCGACCCGTCAGCGCTCCCATGAGGATGCCGATCTCGGGTATCTACAAGATCAAGGGTGTCGGTGATGTGTTGGCTGGCCGCGTGGAGCAGGGAGTGGTGAAGCCCGGAGAGGAGGTGGTTTTCCTGCCCACCCACACTGCCTCCAACCCTTGCACAGGCAAGGTGTTCACCGTGGAGATGCACCACCAGCGTGTGGACTTTGCGAACCCCGGCGACAACGTCGGCCTCAACATCAAGGGTTTGGACAAGAACAACATGCCGCGCTCCGGGGATGTGATGGTGTACAAGAAGGACACCACGCTCGGCCAGACGAAGGAGTTCGACGCGCAGATCCAGGTGCTCGACATCCCCAACGAGATCAAGGTCGGCTACTCCCCCATCGGTTTTGTGCGCTGCGGCCGTGCCGCATGCCGCGTCTCCGCCCTGAAGTGGAAGATGGGCAAGGAGAGCTTCCCAGGTTCAAGTCCTTCGGTTAAGGTGTAGACTCTCGTAGACTTAGACCTTTCCTTTGAGATTTCAGGAGACCGGTGGCAAGAAGATGGAGGACCCGCATTCCCTGAAGTCCAACGAGATGGCCCAGTGCAGCTTCCAGCCCCAGCAGCCGTTGGTCTGCGACACTTTCAAGAATTGCGAGGGCCTCTCCCGGGTGGCCTTCATGGATGGCAACGGTGTGGTGATGTTGGGCAAGGTGGTCAGCTGCGAGCGCAAGGGCGAAGACGACAAGGGCGGCAAGAAGAAGTAAGAATGGCACCAGTCATAGCACAAGGACCCACTGGCTCGTGACCAGCACTAAGAGTCCGGAGCCATACTTGGATTTTTTCCATGAGTTTTGAGCAGTTGGCATCCCCGACGAAGCTGACGCGGCCAGTGATACAGTGATACAGACACATCATGGAAAAGGGTCTTCAATTGCACATGTTTCTTCCGTCTCAGAGACCCACGGATAAACTCGATTCTCCAGCCCTGGCCGAGACCGACATGCCTCAACTGTGTTGCCCAAGCCCCAGTCCGGGCTTCATGGAAGTTTAGGCTCTCGCGCCTTGCGACCAGCCAACAGCTGCAACGTCAGCCTCTCGGCCGGATGGCACAGGACTTTCGCGAGATGCTGGAGGCTCTGGGGGAGACTGGACGCAAATGGGACGGCCTTTGGCAGCTCGTTTTGTGCTTTGACGCTTCGAAGCGACAGCAGAGGCTCACAGACCCCGGGTAACCCCGAAACACGAAGCGATGCTTAGGTGATGTGGAGGCGCGAGGCTGGAAGCTGCCGAGCGCCGGCATCTTGATTGACAGCGTGCCCTGGCAGCTTCCCAGCAGAGTGCCTCGAGCTGAAAAGACTAGGAAGATCGCGATGTAAACGTCCCGCAGGGGCCGACCCTGAGATGGGAATCCGGCCGCTTCAAAGCGTGCCCAGCTGCGACCGTGGAGCAGTGCCAGGTCGTGCTGAGGTGCCCGGATGAAAGGACCTTCGTCGACCAGTGCCCGGGCGTAACCCGAAACCGGAAACCCCACCTTCGACAGACTCCTTTTCGGAGGGTTTTTTGTTTGCAACGAGAGACTGCGGCTGCAGGTGTCGGAAAGGGGCCGAGAGCCCGATCAAGACGTTGCTTTTTGGTAATTTGGACCTCCGGGGAAGCCGCCATTTGCTGGCCTTGGCTTTACAAGTCCTTCCAGGAGCTTCTGGATCGGAAGAAGGGGAGGAAGGACAACGAGAGGGCGCCAGGGATTGTCCTTGGGACTTCCGGAAGCTCCAAGACTTCAAGCCATCTGCCACGCAGCTTTGCCTTCTTGGTCTCAGTGCTGCCGCCGCTGTCGCTGTCGGTGGAGTCTGGGCTTATGCTGCGGCCTCCTCTCTCAAAATGTCCGCAACGGGTTTTGCCGTGCTGCCATTTGTTGGTCCCGAAGAAGACGAAGACGAAGGCCCACCCGGCGAGGTCGCAGCCGAGGAAGTAAGGCGACTGCCTTCCTGAAACTACTCGGAGGTGCCATCATGCGCTGGCCATGGACTGCCGGCATGAGCGGGCCAAAAACAAGCCCCTGCAATTGCACGGTTAAGCTTGCCGTCAACTTAGAGTCATCAGAGCCAGGTGCATTCTCGCACCACTGAGGCTCCAGCAGGTAAGCGAAGGAGGCAGTAAGTACCCAGCCAGATCCAGCCAGTTAAGGCATATGCGCGACATACAGAGGTCTCAGTCTTGGCAGCAAGCAGATTTGATGCAGTCGCCGAAAAGGGCACACTAGGGTTTGGATGGGATACGGCGATCTCGCATGGCATCGAGGCCTTGTAGAACTGTGTTGCAGTGGTTCCGCTGCGATGTGATTTCAAATGCTTGTAGGCCTACCTTAGCTTCGGGGTTTCAAAGGTCAGGTTCGGGAGTTGGGCTGGGAATGCTCAGCAGAACAGTGCCTCTGTGCACCAGGGCCGCGGCGCTTGCCCCTCCGGCCACTGCGCCGCTGCACCTGGCATTGGGACAGGAGGGATCCGCTGTCTGCAAGCCGGTCTGCTGTCTACGTGTGTCTATGAAAAAGTGTCGTTTCAACATGGCCGGAATCGGGCCTGGGGAGGCTTAGCAGCTGGGCGCGGCCGGCGAGTCTGGAGGCGGGAGAGAGAAGTGAGAGGAGAGGAAAGCCATTGCTTCGCCTTTTGCCTTGTTGGTGGAAACCGGAAGGTGAATTAAAGCCACTTAGAGACTTAGACCTACTAGGGCTTAGGGGTTAGGGGTTAGTTAGGGTTTAGGGGAACTTAGACCTGAGTCCTGCTAGGAGCTCCGGCGATGCCTCGCTTGCAAGACCTGGGCTGTACGCCGGCAGGCTCTCATTTTCACGGCTTCACCAGTAGGTTTTTGTTGTGTTTCTCTGCTTTGAGGCATTGCGGCGATCTCCCCGCTACCGTTTGAGGCAGCAGAGGTTCACGACCTGTTGTCTAGGGGATCTATTCAGTCTTGGGGGTAGTTGCATAAAGCAGAGTGCCATTGTAGAGCAGCCGAGGTGGACACCGCTGCTTGTGCGAGGCTCGGAGAAGCTGGCATCAGACATTCCCGTCCATGCAATCGGAAATACCACTCCTGGGGTATGACCCGAGGTGGCTGTGAATCCTCGGAAGGACAAGCTTCAGCGAGCGCCGGCAGTGTTGGTGCACAGCTAAGTTGTTTCTTTGCCTCAGGCTCTACTGCAAAGCTTTGTTTTTTGGGTGCGCAGCTTGGTCTACCAAACTGGGCGGTGCTGGGCCTGCAGTGCGAGGCGCTGTCCAGTCGGAAGGCGAATGGGACAGCCAGGACCACAGATGCATATGGGAGCTACCCTTTCACTGTCAGGCCCATGGCCAGGGCTTCAAAGGCGAAGTCGGCATGACCCACCGAAGAAGATGCGTTCCTCCTTCCGAGGCCGCTTTGGCCAACTTTCGGAGGTCTCTGATTGGCGAAGGCGGGGGACCTACGAGAGCGGCGATAGCTCCTCTTTCTGCACCCAAGGCTGGTCCGAGCTGGCGCGGGCCTTCGTTCAGGGTCCCGAGACCTTGGCAGGCAGTGCGCTCCCGAGCGGCCAGTCAGTGATGTTCAATGCTCAGAAAGATGGGCGACTGCCCGCACCAGAGCCAGACTAAACCCCAGAGGCCACTTGGGTCGCCACCGCCGGTCGTGGACGCTGCTCGTGCGCAGCGGAGGCTTGTATTATCATCATGTATTCACCAAGAGGGCCCAGCCATACAGACATGCATCATTTGCCTTTGAAAGGTCCCTTGTCCGAGATGAGTGCGGGGACCCGGGGCAGTTTCGGTGCACTCTTGACACTGCTGGGCTCGGCCAAGGAAATGGCGCTGTCGATGTGCACTGCCAGTTCGGCGAGAGCTGGTTTCGCCTGCACAGCACACAGTGGGGCTCGAGGCCTGCACACGTCTTTCAGACAGCAACATCATGTTTAAGAGTTGAATAAATAAGCAAACAAGTAATTACATGAATAATGTACATGCAAGTAAACAAGTACAGACACACACACACACACACCTGTCTCTCTCTCTCTCTATGTATATGTATATGTATATGTATATGTATATGTATATGTATATGTATCTACACACGATAAGGCAGTGAGATAGGCCATGTCCATGGGTGTCAGAACTCATTTCAGGGTGCTGCGGGCATAGAGTGGAGGATCGCAGTTGTAAGCGAGCAGTCTGCAATGCCCCAGGGAAATCCTCGAGGGCTGGCGATGTCCCCTGTGCTGTCTCAGCATCTCGCCTGCCCATGTCTCAGTGAAAGTAAAGTCCAGCAGGAGTGCGAGACTTTTTCATGTCACCTCTCCAGCTTCGAGTCTTCGAGGCCTTGATCTCACCCCAGATCATCGACAAGAAGGTGGGAGGACAAGCATGTCGCACAAGTGCCAGTTGGCCGGGTAGCACTTCTGTCCCAGGCTGCTGCTTGTCCCTTCTGGCAGTAGTCACGAACGACATCCCCACAAACCTTGCAGCCATACTCCAAAAACCTGAAAGCGGGGACATGGGGAGCCGAATACGAAGCTTGCAACACCTAAGCCTCCCAAAACAGTTTGCTCCAAAACTTTATACTGTAGGATCCTTACCATAAACTTGGTTGAACAAAAACGGTGCTACAATGGTGTTTAGGTTCGAGGTTGAAGGTCTAACGCGTGCAGGGTTCAGGTATTCGAGTTCTGGGGTTGGCAACTTTGGTGGAGGGTTGGATGAAGGCTGGTTCCTAGTTTTTTGGGGTTTGCAGGGATTGCACTCTGATGTAGGGTCTGAAATCATAAGATGAACACGGCTTTGGAATCTACATACAGGTAGCGAAAAACCATGTGAAGCGCGACGTTTCTTGAGTTTGTCGAAGACCCGAAAAGCGATGGAACATACATCCAAGAGACATCTTCATTCTGTCCAAACCAAAGCAGATACTGTACCGAAATCGCAGCCTTTTGAAAGGGTCGTCGGAGGCTTTCTGACTGTGAGGACTTGCGCTGTGAGCTGAAGACCCAGGCTGGCAACGAGGCTGGCGGCCCTCAGTATGAGTGCCCTAGACTCTCACCAATCATGTGTTGGCGACTTCTTAGAGTCCGTCCTCACACAGGGTCTCGGTTCCTGTGTAGAGAAGAAGGTTTCGTACGAACGGGGCACATTGAGTTCAAGCATTCCCAGACGAAGTCTTTCATAGCTGAGCGACGGTCCTCTGTCCTGGACCCGGAGCTGTAGCTACATGTTTGCAGCTTCGTTACGCATTCGATGAAACACTGCAAGTGCCGCGCAGGGCTGCCCTGCGCGTCTGCGGCGCCGTTGGGCCTGCGAGGCACAGCAAAGAGCACAAGGCACAACAGATAAAGATCTGAAGCCTCTACAATGGTGAAACCTCCACTATGGCAAATGGGGCCTGTAGAGTCCCGAGGTAAACCCTAGCGTATGAGCCTAAATCCCGAAACCTCAATCCCCGGATCATGCATCGACGTCCGAGGCTTCGGACGACATGGCAAAGGCAGGGGCAGTCGATACTCCTGTGATACTTCTGACGCATCCTGCGACTTCTGAGGTTCTAATCTGTTCATCTGTCCATGCATCTATCTATAGCAGATGGCGATTTTGGAGAGTACCCCTGTGTGGACGAACAGTGTACATGACTATGTAAATGGACGTACGGTTGTTTGTATGCATGCATGATTGCATGTATGTGTTTACATATGGATTTGTGTGTAATTTCCATCTTGCTTAGTGTCTTGCAAGGATGATGGATTCCTAGAGCTACTTGTCGTGCTATGGACTGTTGCATGTTGCTGCTGCTGTAGTGGCTGCAGCAAACTAGATGAAGGAAGCACGTCAAGATGCAGAAGCGTTGTTCTCCTCGTCGATGAGGTTTCATGCGTTTTCTAGTTTGACGCGCAATGTGTGTTTCCTACCAGAAAGTGTCTGCAGGATTGGTTGGGCTTTGACTGGCTCGGCTTCAAGGAGGACAAATCTCCAGTAGTGCAATGTCAGTCACGGTCACGCAGAGAGTGCCTAAGATGAGCTCTGCAACGGGAGCATCAGCAACATGCACATAGAGAAGCACAAGAATCGCAGCCATACTTGCCATGAAAATTCCAGTGTTCGCGTCATGTTCATCAAAGATACGAGCAAGAGGATTACAATCAAGAGGCTGGTGGTGATGTTAATGAGTCTGACTGTCCAACGACGCCAATAGTAGACACATCCCAGAACAAGAACAACAGTGCAAACAGTCAAGCATCAAGTCGAAAAGTCATGACCAATACTGACGAGCGCTCGTGTTTGTGGCAACAACTCCGTGACGATGACAGTAGGCCGACTCCTACTACTGATTCTGCTGCTGCTATTGCTGTCGCTTCTGCTGCCCGCACCCAACGGCACAAATTAATGCAGTTGCCACGGCACAGGAACGCTTGTGAATGTAGCGGGGCTTGGATCTCCGACTGACCGGTACTTTGGACTTGAGTGCTGTGCTGCTTGTCGTTTGTACAAGTACCCTTCCTGTCTGAAGCTCTTGCAAGCCTGCCTGCTGTCAGAAACTTCGACCACTTTGCATAAGACCTGTCTTCGTAGTGTATACCAGGTTCGTCGGTTAGATGTGCACGTCGTGCAACACGGGGTCTGTGAAGGACCTACGAAATGCACTCGTCGAAGACGTCGACGCAGGCGGCAGCAACAGCTTGCAGGTCATGGATTTGTGTGTGTGTGTGTGTGTGCCGAGTGCTTCTTCCAAGCACGACGCGTTCGATAAGTGTTGAAGATGGGTTGTTGAAACGGTGCTTTCAGGCAGTGCACAAGCTGGCTGTCATGTTTAAGGTGTTCATGCAATACAGCTATGTACGGCTGATGCCTGCCTGGCATTGTTCACGACCTACATCTCACTGCAACGGTGCAGGGAATGATTGCCCAAGAGTTGTGTTGCCATCTCGAACGCCGTCTGGAGCTCGCACAAACCCGATCACCAGTCAGTGTAAATGAAGGCGCTGGAGGCCAAAATGGAAGGATGGATTGTTGTCATGCACTTGAAGCATGTATTGTTGTCTGCCCTGTCCGTGTTCGTATTGAGCAGGCACGGGCTTGTCCCGAATTCTGGCTGGGCGCGACCGTCTCTGTGCCGAGGCCGCGTCAGCTGTCCTTGTAGCATGACGTCAGTGCCCACAATCCCCGAAGCTCCAACACCTACTACTTTATCTAGCAGAACTTGCGAAGTAATGAGATTGAATCGAGGCACAAGCAGGGGCTTGCAAGATGCAGCCTCCCACAGCGCCGGCCTCGGATCCCAAGGTTGTCGCAGATTTTGCCTCGTGGTGCTTCTGAGCTGTTGTTCTTCTGAGTCCTGCTGGGGCCACGACTTCCGATCCGTGGTTGCCGGCCATGTGCAGGAGGCTTTCGTTGACTCGGTGGCATGATCTTGTCCGGCATCTTCACTGCATCGCCAGGGACATCCATTCTGCCTGCTGGGCTGTGTGTGCATGCGGGGCTCCCGGTGCTTAACTCCGCTGCTGACACAGCAGACTTTGTTTCTGCGTGTGTCGCCAACGAAGGCAGCTCATGATGCTCATGTTTGTGCGCCGGGAACCTACCGGGCACCTGTAAAGGTCATCTTGGTATATCGTGGAGTGTTCCCGATGTGGGTCCAAGGTCGAGTCCGATCCGTTTCTTCGTTCCTACATGTGAGTCTCGTCCAGGTCAGCCTCTGAAAGGCACCTGGAAGTGGGAAGAAGCTTTCAGGCATCAGGGATGCGGATGGGAGTGTCAGAAAACAAGGGAAGCGTAATTTCAAGAGCCCCCAGATCTCGACTGAGCTCCTTGATGTGCTGACATGCACGTGTGCGAACGTGTGAGATACCGCAGCATGCACCAACACATGCATTCAAGCACACAGCTGCAAGCCAAATGAGCAAGTAGACGTGGTGTGGACACACAAACTCAAGCATGTTTATGCACGCATGCCCTAAACCCTAAACCCTACATCCCAAATCCGAAACCCTAAACCCTACGACATAGTTGTATGTCCTCGAGATGAGACCCATTGGCCCGGCAGACAAACTTAGCAAAGACGTTTCTACACTGCTAATGTTACCATCTGTGCTTGTATCAGCATTACCACCCCCGCGCCCCTGTGCGCATTCCTGTTATGAGTTATGATTGTGGCAGTGTTCTATCTGTGATGGTTTGCTAGCTAGTCATATATGTTGGTGGCTTAGTAGCATCGTTTTGGCGGCGGTGATGTGAGTATGGTCAGGATGATTATTGCCAGTGTCCTTTCATTGCTGCCAGGTGTCCGCCGGAGAGCTTCGATGACTACCTTGCCCACGAGGTGCCCTGCTTGGCCCGAAGCCCTGACGGCTCGAAGGAAGTGATATGGAAGTCATCATCCTCTTCTTCACTGTCGTCGTAGTCATCATGGTGTTGTAGTAGTTGTTGGTGTTGTCGTCGCCCTCGTCCTGGTCCTCGTCCTCATTCTCAGCGTCGCCGTCGTCGAAGTGATACCAGCAGCAGCATTGGCAGCAATATTGGCTATTGAATCGAATGCTGCAGCGCACAAATTTCTCATGATGTTGCTGTACGTTGGGGAGAGGGGAAAAAGGGCTCCTTCAGCTTCCATGAGGCGGCTGCCGTTTCCTGTTCCGATCCCAAGCAGCACTCATGGCCCGAGGGATCCAACAACCTCAGCGGAAGGTGCCTTGCTTCGTCCGGCCAACGCCCGGCCACAACTGGAGCCCTTCCGCGACTTGATCCAGCTTTAGAGAAGTTGCGCAGCGGTTTGGGACGAGTGGTTGAGCCTTTCAGGTACAAGTGGAAGCTTTTTATCCGATGAGGTTAACAAGTGGTTTTCTAGACGTGGCACCTCGCTCTTCTGTTGTTGGTGGGGTCGTGCTGCCCAACTCAAACACCCCACATCATGCGATGGCGGCGCGAGCTCTGTTCCGTGCTCCACTAGACGAGAAAATCGAACTTTACCTTGTTACGCATACTCCTAGCAGAACTGCCATGGAAATGTAGAAGGAATTCCAGGTTTAGGGTTTAGGGTTTACGGTTTAGGGTTACAGGGCAGCAGTGCCAAGGACACTTTGAGCCATGCTCTCCGAGTCTTGCTGCCTGCGCTGCGCTGGATGGACGCGAGGGATTTTCGGGTCCTTCAGGGGCGTGGTGCCTTGGGGAAAAAGCTGGGTCTTTTCTGGTTACTGGAGGAGGGTTCGATACGGCTTGCGAGCTCCGATTGTAGGGATCTTCAGCTCTGTACACCATTCTTTGCGGTGCTTCAGCGGCGCGGTGCCTTGGGGAAAAAGCTGGGTCTTTTCTGTTTACGGTGGAGGAGGGTTCGATACGGCTTGCGAGCTCCGATTGTAGGCGTAGGAGGGCGAATCACTTCTATCTCAAGAACAAAACAGGGGTAATAGCCGTGATAATCCACAAGAGCGATCTCATCCAGGGATTACGCTTGCCTAGCGTGCGATTTCTGCAGAGCTGCTCCCTGCTGCAGGACTTGCTGGATAGTGGATGGCCTTTCTTCCGCCTGGTTGCCCGCATATCGGCACATTGCTCAGCCGTGTTCCGGTACGGGCCGAAGAGGTAGTAGAACACTCTGCGTACGCACACACACACACATACGCACTTAACAGAAGTCATATGCTGTGTCTGTATGCACGAGCTGTATCTATGGTCTGCAAGATTCAGCAGCAGCAGCAGCAGCAGGAGGAGGAGTCAAAACGGGAGCATCAGCAGCAGTATCAGTAGTCGTACATATGCTCAGAATGTCCAGCAGCTTCCTCAGAGTCAGCCTCAAAAAGCGCTGTCGCAATCGCGCACGGCAACCTTTCCCAAAAGCTTCTCGGGGCAAAGCCTTAGTCATAAGAGCTTCGGGGTTGCCTTTCAGCCAAACTCGTGGACAGAGATCAGCTCAAATCCTTACGGGGCACTGAAGTGGGAGCAGCACACACGAGGTGGCAAGGGCCAGTGGGCGGGGTGCGTGTGCGCCGGAGCCGGAAGAGAAGCAAAGAGAGGGGAAGGAGAAGCCTTCAGAGTCTCGCGCTGATAAGGACAGGACACGGGACGTGCTGCACGCAGGGAGCGCAGCATATTGTAGGTTGATGGTCGCAAGCCCCGTCGACCGAGGCGCAGGTCTGCGAGCAGAACCTGGGTAGGTCGGTGCCTGTGGGCTTCGCAGGGTCAGAGGGCTCCTTCCCGGGATTTTAGGGCTGAGGGTCGAGAGACTTCTTGGGAGCCTCAGTGCCCTTAAGGTTTCGAGCTTAGTGTGGCGAAGGGAGGTGTGTGGTGGTTTCGAGAGGGCACTGCCGGCCCCCATTCATCAGGAGTTCATCTTGAAGCTGTAGTGTGGGCACTTCGCTCTTCCGTTCCAGAAAGGCACACTTCATCCCACTTCACATCCTACTCGCCCTACTCTCCAAATGCTCCGTGTTGCGAGTCGTGAAGTCAAGCCGGCACAGGTGTCCTGCGACTTGCGACACGGAGGACATGAAGGCCAGGTTGACTGGTTTTTGAAACTCGAGACCCTAACGAGAGGCATCTGCATGCACGACATGGTGGCCACACTATGGCACGGGTCCCTGCGTATCATGTGTGTCCAAGTATGTTCTGCCCTGTATTACAAAGTTCGTCGGGCCAGGTGCTCGCCGAGACCTTGGAGGAGAAGATGTTCGAAGGTCCGCGTGAACAGGCGCGGACTCGCCTCTGAGCGCATCTTCGGAGGGAGTTGTGAAGCTGGTGGGAGGGGTTGTGCTGAGCAGTTGCAGTTTGGAGACTTCTGGATCTCGGCGTTCTGGTGAAGATGAAATCGAGCATTTCAGCCATCGAATCCTGCTCTCCGAAGCCGAGAACCCGAGATCAGGCTGTCAATTTTGAAGAACCCGGACGGGCAAGCCTGAAACTTTGCCAAACGCACTCAGTTGCCGCCCATGAGGTGCCGGAGACTCTGCAGAAAAATCTCACTTTCGCTTTGTGCCATAACACGCGAGCTGCTCTCCATGACTGCAGCTGCCTGGGCGGTCTCTGTGGCACGAAGGACAGTGGAAACCGCCTGCTCGTGTCCCCTCTCCTGTGCTTCCAACTAACGCTTTCATGAACATCTCGAAATTCACACGAAAGGTCCTCAAATAAACCCTTTTGTGCTCCTGCTTCTTGCAGACAAACGAGCCGAAGAGCAACCAGATGATAGTGATTGCGGTCGTCGCAATAAACATAAGACAGGGCATGGCAGTTCTGCTGCGGCAAGTGACGGTAGATGCAGCAGCAGGAACGGTCAAAGGAGCAATAGCACCAGCAACACGAGACAACAGACCCCTAAACCAAGACCCAGCGCACTGCAAACCCTAAACCCTAAACCCCTAACCCCCTAAACCCCTAAACCCCTAAACCCCATAAGCCCTAAAGCCTTTGAGCCAGGGGCCCAGAGACCGAAGCGACCTACTCGAGGCGGTCGGGAGGCTCAGTTGAGAGGATGATGAGAGGATGATGAGAGGAGAGTTGTATCCACACATTAGGGTCTGGGGCTCCAGGGTTTTAGGGCCTAAAGTTCAGGGTCCTGCTCCGGGGAATTGCCCACTTGGCGCTTGCCCCAAGGGCCTCCAGAGTTTCTGAAGTGGTTGGGTAAGGACTCGGTGCTCCGTCTCGCAAGGATCCTGTTTACACGCTGAAGAATTGAGACTAAGAACAAAGGCAGAGTGTGTGAAGGCAGCTTTGTCTTGAGTTTCAAACACTATGTTCATGTAGAAGAAGGCATGCGCCTGATTCTTTAGGAGGCTAGTTCCTTTCCCATCAAAGCGAGGTTGACGGTTCAGCCTAACTCTGTAAATTTAGACTCTGGAGTCTAAAGTATGAACCCCAAGCAGAGGCTCGTGCTGTGTGGAGAAGCGATGCGAAGGAGGCTGGCAATGCCCCCATACATGCCACTTCGAGCGCTTGCGAGAGTTCAACACCCAATTTCCATCTCCAAAAGCGGAAGACCCAACCAAGAGTAAGATTCCATCGGAAGCTTTGCAGAATTCATTCAGGGTCCAACAAGTCTACATTTCGATTCTTCCTCCTTTAAGCTTTAAAGAAGAACGGCTAGAGGATCTACTGACTCTCCTAAAGGCCGACCAGGAACTCCGAAAATCTTAAAATGGGACCCCGCAGGTGCAGGCGAGCCTTGGCCGCTGTGGGGAAGTGGCCCTGGCCGAGGCGGCCGCGGTTCGCGCCGCGACCTACGCCCACACGGAGAGCCTCCAGGACCTTCGGGGCTTGCATTCCCTGAAGCAGGGGACCTTTCCACCCCAAAAGCGCGCTTCGTTTCGAAGCAGCACACGATCTGCTCTCAAGCCTTTCTCCCAGTCTGGCATGGAGGACATGAGTCGTGAGCCGGGCTCTACAGACTTGCGGGTTTCGGGGCCGAGGTTTTGTCAGTTTCTCTGCATTTTTTCAACCTCGCGTCTCTTGGAGGATGTCCTCACGGGCATTCAGCTCACTGAGCTGGTAGTCGGAGATCTTGCCCGACGAACACCCTGTGCATTGACGGAGCTTTCTCGCAGCCCAGGCCAGGGTTTGCCAAAGTCGTGTGGAGTGTCACAGTTCATACTACAAGCCTACAGGCACTGTTGAAACGAACTTTCTGGGGTTTCGAATCTCAGAATCGGAGATGAGGGATGTTCCCTGCGTCTGCAGATTTCTGGAAGAGCATGGGCTTTGTGGAGACATGGCTGGGTGGTCACGTGCGCTACAAGCACCGCCCGGCCTGCAAGCTGCACTTCTGCCCGGATGGCAGCCCCAGTATGCGCTCGTGCCTTTGGCTTCGGTTTATGTTGGGGCCAGTCGGCCGGCCAAGTGTCCTTGGGTCTACCATAGCACCCGCCTCCCAGATGCCGCTGCGAAACATCCGCAGCTCCACCAAGCTCCTGGCCAGCAGTTTAGTTTCGTGAGCGGTTTCGTCAAAGTGAGCCGCTTTCGTTTCTCCGCGATTCCGTTGCCGTCCCGCGGAGCTTGTGTGGCACTCTACAATCGCATCCTGACATCAGCGGAACTTCACGGTGTCTCAGCATGTTGAAGCAGATGCTTGTTGAACGATAGAGCACGTTGTGGGCATTTCTGCCAGGCAGATGTAGGCTTCAGTGGTAGAGGTCTGGCAGTAGCATCCGCGGCTAACTGCTATTGCTATCGGATTTACACGACATGCCCAGCTGTTCTACTGTTATAACTTCGTGCAGTCAAGCCAAAGGTGCAAGCCCTGCGGATCCGCGCTCCGTGTGCCTGATCACCGGAGATCCGGGGGATGATCGGCCGCTGGACTGGGCTCTTAAAGACTTCTTATCATGTAACATGTTTAGGGCTTAGGGTTTAGGGTTTAGGGTCTACCCAGGGCTTCGGCTCGGGGCTGAAAGCCTTGCCCCAAAACTAGATACCCCTGAGCTGAGACCCCCCAATCCTCAACCTCTTCTTCGCAAGACCCCGAAACCCTAAAGTCCTAAACCTTAAAATCCCAAAACCCTA